>JAVTVY010035416.1:0-140912 GCA_036873755.1 Hanleya hanleyi | reverse complement strand
AAGACACGTCTGAGATGCGCATGGTTATCAACCTCCAGCGCCTCAACAAGGACTACCTCACTCCACCGCCACACTTCCGCATGGAGTCCTTCCGGTCTATCCGGACGGTACTCAAGCAAGGGGAATGGCTGACTTCTCTGGATTTAAGGGATGCATACCTTCATATCCCGATACATCCGGAGGACAGGAAGTACTTGAGATTCATGGTCAGCAAACGACGCTTCCAAATTCAAGTGCTTCCGTTCGGCCTGTCCACTTCCCCTTGGGTGTTCACACGAGTGTTTACACCAGTGGCACAATTCCTGCACAGGCTAGGTATAAAGTACCACTTTTCTATCGACGACTCCCTGCTAAGGAATGCCTGCAAAGAGCAGTTAATCCTAGACACCCAGTTTGTCTTAAGGACATTGACTTCTCTGGGATACATCCCACACGAAGAGAAGTCAGAACTGACTCCGTCGCAAAGGCGCAAATTTCTGGGGGTGGAATACGATACGCTTTTAGCTCTCGCCAAACCGCCAGAAGATCGTTGGCAAAAGATAACAACGAAGATACCTCAATTCCTCAAGTTATCTCAAGCCAGGGCTTTACACTTTGCTGCGATAATCGGCCTCTTGACGTCAACACAGGACGTAACACCAAGAGGGCGGTTGCAGCTTCGTCCCTTAATGATTTACTTCAATCATCAATGGGTCGAAAGGCAGTTGAACCCGTGGATACCTGTCATGCCTCTTGTCAAACAATGCCTCCAATGGTGGCTGGATCCACTCAACGTTATGCCGGGTGTGTCCCTACTTCCGTTTCGTCCGTCACATCACCTGTTCACGGACGCATCTATGGAAGGATGGGGAGCCCACCTCGAGTTCAGGTCGATATCCGGGTTATGGACAATCGAGGAACGCTCGTGCCATATCAACGTGTTGGAGTTTATGGCAGTGACACATGCCATCCGCACGTGGGTGAGCGTATTGACCGACAAGAACCTGCTAGTTGCGACGGACAACACATCAGTCGTGTCTTACATCAACAAGCAGGGGGGGACGAGATCTCCGCAATTACAAAGCCAAGCGGAAATCTTTTTCGGTCTGTGTTGGGACAACAACATATCAGTGTTGGCCAGGCACAGCCGGGAATTCTGAATGTCTTAGCGGATTCGCTTTCGCGACGGAATCAGATACTTCCCTCAGAGTGGCAACTTCACCCAGCCATACTAAAACAAATAGCTCATGTCTGGGAGATGCCACACATAGATCTGTTCGCCACTCGGCACAACAATCTATTGCCCCTGTTCATGTCGTTGGTCCCGGATCCGTCGGCATATGCAGTGGACGCCCTATCGCAGGACTGGTCAAGGATGGTAGCATATGCGTTCCCTCCTCCAGCTATCCTAGCGAAGGTACTCCAGAAGATCCACGAGCACACTTGTGTCGTTTACCTGATCCCGGACTTACTGGATCTTCTGGTAGATGTGCCAAGACAACTTCCGGTGTGGCACAATCTACTGCGCCAGCCCGGAACGTCGAAATTCCACAGCCAGCCAGGACTGTTCCACTACCACGTGTGCAAGTGCTCAAGAGACACTTCGCTCAGGCGGGATTTTCAACGGAAGTTGGGCGCCGAATGGCACAATCAATTCGACCGTCCTCTTCCGCTGTATACGACTCAAAATGGGCAATCTTCGATCTTTGGTGTGGAGAGAGGGATATAAATCCATCCTCCGCCACTATCCCTGAAGTAGCAGAGTTCCTATTGCACCTGTTCTGGGATAGGGGCCTTGTACCCGCTACGGTCGAGGGTTATAGGGCAGCCATTGCTCAACCTATTCTTCTGGGTACTGGGATTAATCCCTCGACTGATCCAAATTTATCTGCACTAATCAAGACTTACAAGATATCTGGTCAGTCGGCTGTTCCGAAATTGCCAAAGTGGGACTTAGCCTTGGTACTTCGTCAGTTAGGGAAGCCACCTTTCGAGCCAATAGAGGCTATTGATATCAAAATGTTATCATACAAAACTTCGTTTTTGTTGGCTCTTGCCTCGGCAGCTAGGGTGTCAGAGCTGCATGCGCTCGATAGAAGGAATGTCAGACACTCTAGGGACTGGAGCAATGTAGTTCTCACTACAGTTCCTGAGTTTGTGGCCAAGAATCAATCCCTCTACGATTCCATATCGAGAGAGTTCATAATTCCAGCCTTATCTGATTTCCTTTCGTCCGGTCTTGAATCAGACATGTTGATGTGTCCGGTTCGTGCACTTGCATGTTACATGAATAGTACAGAGGAGATCAGAGCGGGTAGGAGGCGTTTGTTTATCCCTTTTGATCCCAAAGCCAAACAAGAAATAAGCAAAAATACTATCTCAAGTTGGCTCAAAATACGATTTGGCTAGCATACTCCACGACTACGGATAGACAAGCCACGCTTGTAAACGTTTCGGGTCACGAGATTAGGGCACTAGCGGCATCATGGCCTCTGTGGACTAACAGGTCAGTGACCGACATTATGAGGGCGTGCTACTGGAGGTCAAACACGATATTTGCCTCTTTCTACCTCCGGGACATGACGTTGGCATGTGACGACCTCTATTCCATCGGCCCACTTGTGACTGCACAGCGGGTGTCTGTGGGACCGAGGCCAGCAAGATAGCAAGATAAAGACCGGGCGTACAGTTTTAACCCTGCTTGCTTGTGAATGCATTTTTTCTCTCGCTCCCTTTCGAAAAAAGGGGGGGGGGGGCGTATATGCAACTCGACCTTGAAGTCAGAGTAGCGACAGAGGTTCCCTGTGTACCATAGGCATACAGGTTATAGCTGTTGTATGATCTCATGGATCCTCTTTGAGGTAGAAGATCGGTGATTTCTACTCTGTACTAGTCATCTTGTTCATGGCATTTATCACTTACCACGGATTGTATCAGTTTGCCCACCAACCTTACGGTGGCATTCTATGCAAAGAGTGGAAGTGAGGTAAGTTTTCAGCGCAAATAACAAAAAAAATTCACAGGTAAACTTTCTGTTATTAAGCTAAAACTTACCTCACTTCCAGTGATGCCCACCCACCTCCCCTCTGTGATACATCCTAACCATGTGTCGCAGTGGAAACAAGAACGAGGAATTATGGGTAAGTGAGCAGTCAGGTGACTAGCAGGGGAGAGAACTGTGTCATTCAAATTCTTACTGTATGATTTCATGTAGAACAAGAAATGCAAAGAGTGGAAGTGAGGTAAGTTTTAGCTTAATAACAGAAAATTTACCTGTGAATTTTTTTTTTCTCGCTTCGGGCAGTGATTTGAACCTTTATTACTACATTTTCACGCCAGGTGAACGATATGCATTATTTTAGGTAACCTGTTTTAGGTCTCCTAAAAATTCGTTTGGGCGACCGCCAGGCGAACGCGTTCGAACGTTCGCCATAACAGCACAGGCCTGATATGAAACAAACTTGAAATGATTGTGGTGTTCACATCGCACGACGTAATAGTATAATCCCTCAATTTCCAACTGAAAGCCAAGCCTTGACAGGCTCTCCTTTGATATTTAAATTGTCAATGGCTACATTGTTTTGAGCCCTGACTCCCCTCATCAATGTAACAATCTGTGTTCACATTTACCTGGAGGTGTGGGATATTTTTGCAAATGAAGTGTTTAGTTTATTTTTAGCATGTCCAGCTGTGAAGTTCCTGTGCAGCATATTTGTTTTAATAGTCCTGCCACACTTCACAGCTTGTCCTTCAGAGAAAACTACATGAAATGGAAGAATCCAAAGTCAGGATAGGGGTGTGCGGGTGGTTAGGTTACTAGCAGAGGGAATGACACTGTAGTACTCTGTTGAATCAAGATAGAAGGGTCCAATACTATAGGCTACAGAGGGAATCTGGTCTGCATGAAATTTTGAGTGAAACAGGAGAGTCCACATAAGATAAAGGGAACGCAGAGACTTAGCCCAGGTCTGCAAGATGAAGTATCCTTGTCATACAACACATGCAGTAACTTGTTTTTACCCCTCAGCCCATAGGGCTGTGGGGTCTTGTCGTTGCCATGTACGTACGTCCGTCCGTCCGTCCGTCAACATTTTCTTGTCCGCTGAATATCTGTAGATCTATGAAGTCGGGCCTGACCAAACTTTGGTGAGAGCTTCCTGAATGTTGTCTGATGAAATGATTAGATTTTCAGATGGCTATGATGATTTCATGATTTTTAATTATTTTTTTTTTTTAATTTATTGATGGCTTAGCTTTTGCACTGTTATCTATGCCCATCGGGAACCGTTGGTTGCATGTTTCATTGTGACTTTTGAAGGTTCCCTGATACAAGAAAGCCTGGTCCATTCAAGATTCAAGAAAATCATTGGATGGAACCTCCCCCCCCCACCAATTTCCATATATTCTGGGAGCTTACATGATGCTACACTTGTTCAACCTATGCACCACCCTTGGGAGGATTTCCCCACCTCTGGGGCACTAAAATGTTGAAGTTTGGGACTTTTTCCTATCCACAGCTTGTCAGCCTCATGTGATATGTATGAGATGCAGTGTACATGTACGTTGTTTTTTCACACACGCACATGCTGAATCACCTAAAATGTATTTCTTTATAGTAAAATAACTAACAGGTTGGTGACATTATTTATTTCAGAAGTACAAGAGGAAATAACCGGTGGGGGGTTAAATGAAGGACAACATTTTTCTTCAATTTTGTTGTTAAATCATTCTATTTCACATCATATGATTTATCCTAAAACTTTTGCATGAGCCATATTTGTGTCCACACATTTAACTGGTACAACATAATGCTTCAATTTCTGTCACCAAACATCTTACTGTACATGTATGTACCTTGGAAATTATTTAAAATGAGTGATTAGGAGAGCCCATTTTTAGCCTGACTCTGGGCAATTTTGAACCAGTTTGCATACCTGGAGCTTATGTCCCCCCCCCCAAATAATGATAATGGTGGGCTTGTGTCAATCATTGTGATTCTATGCCATTAAGTTGTTATCAAACTTGTGCAATGCATAAATTGCCACTGATAAAGCTGCTCTTTCTTGCATGCTGTAATTCCAGCACACCACTCCTGTGAAAACGAAGTCTATTATATACGGTACAGAAATCACACAAACTGTATCCGCAGGGCTGTATTCAGGGATTTTTGCAGGTTCCGATCCCAAAGTCCCAATTCCTTTTCGTAATTCATTATTGAGGGTCCAATTTTTTTAGTGAATTTCGGCGCAAAGAGCCTGTGATCAATCATAAAACAAAGGTTTATTAACATGAAATTCAATACCCTCTATGCAATCGGATCAATATTGAGGCTCCCTGAAGCTTTTTCTTTGAGTACCGGTATTTCCTTTCAAATTGAACAACAACAACAACACTTTCATTTTTTGTTTCATTTGAGTTTTGGGCACCCATACGTTTTCGGGAACTAAATTGGCTCTAGATGCAACCCTGATCCTACTTGACTAAAAAGAAACAGGCTGAGGGGTCCACGCACCTTTTAGGTGCTTGCCTGCAATTCATGTTTTTCCAGTTGGCATGTGCAACTTTATTGAATCACGAGAAATCAGTCCAAAGTTCAACTTATTTCACTGCATATTTCCCAAATCAGGGTATTTGTTTTCCTGAAATGAAACAAATCATCACATTTGGCTTGTTTATCCAAACAAGTGGAAATGTTATTGTGGGATGATTGTCGATCAAAATGGCATATTTTAAAAAATGATGACAAACAGGCCATTCTTGGTAGTCCTTAAATGTTACGGAACAGAATTAAAAATATATATTTTACAAAATTTCACGAAATTAAAAAATGTTCTAAAAAGATTTTCATGAGACGTAATAATTTGTAAATTGGCAAACAACATTATGTGTGTAAATTTTTAGCTGTGTGTGCTTTTTTGAAGATGACATCAATCTATATTTTCAAGGTTTTTCAGAACAAATAAACATGATCTTCTCTTCCTTTGGCCCAGCTCCTGTTATCATATTCTTGAGAATCTTTTGGGTTGGGTGATGCCCATTATCGCGAGCCAGTCTATCATTCGATAGGTTACGAACCCTCTGCGATGATTTAGAGATTACCTTGACTTGTGCAGATTGGTGATGCCTTGTAAACAACGTCACGTGCAGCATGCAAGTTTCACCCAGACTAGAAATGACACTTATTCATATGCAAATGAGATCATCTGTAACAACATAGAATTGACTGCCTGGGGAATACTTTGCCCCTTCTGAAGCCCCAGCAAGAGGCAATTGAAGGGGGTTTCAAAATTACGTTGCAGTATTACGGGTTTGTGTGTTAATTACTGTGTGGCCCCTGTTCGTCCCATATATAATTTTCACAACACCCTCGTTCAAACTTGTTCTATCTTGGCTTTGAAGGCTTTTAACGGAAGAAAAGGAATGGAATATCCTATGTAGCATTGTGATCGTTTCACGAGGTCAAATTGCTGAATTGAAGGGTCGACAACAGCATTTATATCAAACCGGCCGGTATCAACGACGGATTTTGGATAGCCAGCGAAAATGACTTGTAAAAAAAAAAGCCAGCATACGTATTTTCTGATAGAAACAAAGATCAATTAACAGTTATCTATTTTACAACATTCAATGATTTATGATAATTTAAGATAACATCTCCAGGTGGCGACAAAACACTGAAGCCGTGACGGGGACAAGTAGGCCCCTAACAGAGAAACAGTTCTATCATTGTCCTTCCACATATCATCCGTTATCGCAGGCATCGGACACACCACTCTAGGTTTTACATAATGCACTAAATACATGAATATAAACAATGCAAAGCACATGTCAAGTTACAATAAATTCTATAACAGAGGAAGGCCGCGCTGCGGGAAAGTAGATTTGACCCGGCGCATTTTATAATAGTAACATCGGGATGGCAGGTTTCTGTATGTTGTTCATTTCTGCTCGCGAAAATGAACATGCAAAAACGAACGTGCAAAAATGAACGTCAGAGTGCATTCAAAAATGAACGTTCTAGTGTTCATTTTCTGACGCTGCTCTGTAAAATGAACGACCTGACGCATGCGGAAATGAACGACCCCCTGTTCAAAAATGAACTCTTTCGCGTAAAAACTTTTGACACGCTCCCTAAGATTCATGGTCGGCAAACGACGCTTCCAAATTCAAGTGCTTCCGTTCGGCCTGTCAACTTCCCCTTGGGTGTTTACACCAGTGGCACAATTCCTGCACAGTCTAGGTATAAAGTATATCGACGACTCCCTGCTAAGGAATGCCTGCAAAGAGCAATTAATCCTAGACACGCAGTTTGTCTTAAGGATATTGACTTCTCTGGGATACATCCCAAACGAAGAGAAGTCAGAACTGACTCCGTCGCAAAGGCGCAAATTTCTGGAGGTGGAATACGATACACTTTTAGCTCTAGCAAACCCCCAGAAGATCGTTGGCAAAAGATAACAACGAAGATACCTCAAATCCTCAAGTTATCTCAAGCCAGGGCTTGAGATAACGATAATCGGCCTCTTGACGTCAACACAGGACGTAACACCAAGAGGGCGGTTGCAGCTTCGTCCCTTAATGATTTACTTCAATCATCAATGGGTCGAAAGGCAGTTGAACCCGTGGATACCTGTCACGCCTCTTGTCAAACAATGCCTCCAATGGTGGCTGGATCCACTCAACGTTATGCCGGGTGTGTCCCTACTTCCGTTTCGTCCGTCACATCACCTGTTCACGGATGCATCTATGGAAGGTTGGGGAGCCCACCTCGAGTCCAGTTCGATATCCGGGTTATGGACAATCGAGGAACGCTCGTACCATATCAACGTGTTGAAGTTTATGGCAGTGACACATGCCATCCGCACGTGGGTGAGTGTATTGACCGACAAGAACCTGCTGGTTGCGACGGACAACACATCAGTCGTGTCCTACATGAACAAGCAGGGGGGGACGAGATCTCTGCAATTACTAAGCCAAGCCAGTCTTTTTCAGACTGTGTTGGGACAACAACATATCAGTGTTGGCCAGGCACATCTCGGGAATTCTGAATGTCTTAGCGGATTCGCTTTCACGACGGAATCAGATAATTCCCACAGAGTGGCAACATCACCCAGCCATACTAAAACAAATAGCTCATGTCTGGGAGATGCCACACATAGATCTGTTCGCCACTCGGCACAACAATCTATTGCCCCTGTTCATGTCGCCGGTTCCGGATTCGTCGGCATATGCAGTGGACGCCCTATCGCAGGACTGGTCAAGGATGGTAGCATATGCGTTCCCTCCTCCAGCTATCCTAGCGAAGGTATTCCGGAAGATCCACGAACACACTTGTGTCGTTTATCTAATTGTTCCGTGGTGGCCAGCAAGGCCGTGGTTATTTGCGCTGAAAACTTACCTCACTTCCACTCTTTGCATTTCTTGTCCACATGAAATATCACAGTAAGAATTTAAATGACACAGTTATCTCCCCTGCTAGTCACGTGAATGCATAGCTACCCACAATTCTACTTCCTTCTTGTTCTACTGCTTCGTAGGGCTGGAAGTAAACATTGTCAACTCCGTGAAAAATTGCCTATTCAAGCGAAACAACTCACAGTTGGATTACCTCAGACGTCTGATATTCTGCAAGAAGTCCTTTGGGAAGTATTCTATAAGTTATCAGCGTAAAAATGGCTCAAAATATGTCTCAGATGTCATGCATGTCTTGTGGAGGTGACAAGCCTAGTTATGACCTTCACTCAACGTGTCCTCCATGCCGCCAGGGAAGAATCTGTACGTGGGACACGGCCTGTGAAGAGTGTATTGTGTGGGCGCCCGGCATATTCCAGGTGTATCTAGCCGGTTCGCTGGCAGCTAACGAGGGAAATGATAATGTCGTTAGGCCTACCGATCTCGCCAACGAGACATATGTAGCACAGTCTCCTCGTTCTAGCGTAGGCGAGGAGTCTAGGGGGTTTGTTAGTTCTGTAGCTGGGTCTACGCTAGTCAGCCTATTGAACGTAAATAAAGATAAACAAACGCCCCCCCCCCGCCCACGATTCTTCCATTTCAGACCAGGCGAAGGGTCAATCAGGTAAGAGACCGACCCGGTTGGTACAGGTGGAAGGAATTATCGAAGATGTGGAATCTGGCACTACGACGACTGTGGACGTGGAGATTCCGATTGAGCGGACGCCTGGATACGACGATGATGGGAAATCGGTTACGGACCCAGGCTTAGCGTGGGAAAGCCAGGGGACTTCGATCTCTCGATCGGAGTCAACTTATGACTACGAAAACTTAGGCAGCACTAGTGAGGGGCCTAATGTTAAGTTTTCATTTGGGTCCGGGGTTGCGAAAATACCTTCCTCGACGCTGTCGAGGCCTGGACTTCCCGGTCGCTCAGTTACGCCTTTAACTGTTGCTTCCGGTTTGTCTGAATTTTCCCAACCTGCTTCCGGTTACTCTGGTGGCCTTCCTCGTCCCCCTGCCGAGACGTTTGTATCTACGAGCCTTCTGGGCCACCAGAGATTAAGGTTCCCGCAACAACGGCAGTATGGTATGTATACAGGTACCTATGATATGCCAAATTATTTGCCTGTCTCTGACATGCGTTATCAAGAACCCTTTCAATCAGGTCAAATTATGCGGCATCCGGTTGCTGGTCTACCTTCGCCCTTGCGTGGCTTAGGTCAGATATCTGCTTCCGGTGGTGTTCGAGGTACGGGACCGGCTTTGCTTCATATGATGCGACCTCCTATACGTGCTTCCGGTTTACGACCTCGTATGCCAGTTCACCGACCTTTACAATGGCCGTGCTCACGGCCAGTTGTAAGGTCCTCGAGTGTGAACACACCTCGTCAGGCCTTGCTTCCGGTCCACTCTCAAGTGACTGATCCCACATTGGCTGCCATACTGCGCGGTATGGAACAGCAACGTGAGGAAATGAAGGAATTGAGAGAGATGATGACCAGTCAATTCCGAAGTAGTACGCCACTGCTTCCGGTTTTGGCTGAACAGTCTAGGAAACCGGAAGCTAATTTGTCGAGGACTATCCCTTCCAATACTCCCTCCTGGCAGGAAGCCCCGGAAGCTATGGAAGTGGATAGGGACCAGTACGGTAGATCTGAATTGAATGAACCTACCAATACTGATCCGGATGCTAGGAAATATTATGAGCTTATTTCCGGCATCTATGACTTAATTCCTGATATGCAGCTTCCGGTCCCACATGCGGGGGATATTGAAACTGAATCAGGAGAGTCAAATCGGGTTACGAGGTCGGCTACCACGCTTCCGGCCTCAACTGCTATTCATTCTATTTGCCATTTGTTCCATAGAACTTTAGCAGAACCCGTTACGCAGGAGGAACGTGCAATAAGGTTGAGACCTAAAGCTCGCTTCCGCCCTGCAGGATCTTCTAGTCCGTTCCCAGTACAGAAGCCAAACATACGAAGTTACGGCGTACATGACTCACCGTTTAGCTTCCGGTCTGCAGAGGTGAACGGCGACTTTCAGTATTTATGTCCTAGTAATACTAAAGTGCCTAGTAATCCGGATGTTCCTTGCACGAACAAACAGGCCGCAGTACTTGAGGAAACTGCTCGACAAGGAGTGGCGATTACGAATCACCTGGACTGGTTTCTTAAAGCCTTAAAGGATGGTTTATTTTCGCTGTCGGGCGCGGAAAGTCAAGAGCAGTTACAGGAGGGTATTAACCTCGTTCTTGACTACCAGAAGATTGCTTCCGGTGCTGTAGAAGATTTATTGGTACATAATGCCTACTTATCTTCTATGCTTGTGTATTTAAGGAGAAAGGCCTTCATTCCTCATATGCATGGGTACACACCAGAAGCTGTAAAGAGAAGTCTACTAGAAACATCTACGGCTTCGTCTTTACTGTTTGGTGATGCTGTTGCCGAAGTTTGACCTGAAATGGATCGTATTGAACATGACAGGTCGGTTGCTTCCGGTGCTTCGACTAAGAGACCATTGGCTTCCGGTCAAGGTCCAAAGCCGAAGAAGGCTAAGAAGAACCCGCCTAGTTCCAAGGCTAATAAGGGTGCTTCCGGCCAACAGCAAAGCCAAGCGCCTGCTTCTTTAGAGCCTAGAGTATCTACCTATGGCCATAAGAAGCAGGGTAAGGGGAAATCTAAGCAGTCGAAGAAGAATACCTGATGTCTCGGGCCATACCGGGTGGCTTCCGGTATGGCGGGAACACCGAGACATAACGTTTCCAGTTCCCCAGCAACTAGACCTTCCGGTAGGGGGAAGGCTGCAGTTGTTTTGGAGGAACTGGATAAGGATCGGGACGGAAGCGTGGGTCATTCGGACGATCAGATACGGCTATCGCCTATTGTTCGACACGCTTCCTCCCTTGACTGCTCATCCCCTTCCGTCTCGTATACCATTGCGAACGGGTCATCTATCAGCAATACAGTCCTCTGTGGACAAGCTGATAGAGAAGGCAGCTGTAATAGAGCTTCCGGTTTGGGACACGTCACCCGGGTTCTATTCGCCGGTCTTTCTGAAGACACGTCCGAGATGCGCATGGTTATAAACCTAAAGCGCCTCAACAAGGACTACCTCACTCCACCGCCACACTTCCGCATGGAGTCCTTCCGGTCTATCCGGACAGTACTCAGGCAAGGGGAATGGCTGACTTCTCTGGATTTAAGGGATGCATACCTGCATATCCCGATACATCTGGGGGACAGGAAGTACTTGAGATTCATGGTCGGCAAACGACGCTTCCAAATTCAAGTGCTTCCGTTCGGCCTGTCCACTTCCCCTTGGGTGTTTACACGAGTGTTTACACCAGTGGCACAATTCCTGCACAGTCTAGGTATAAAGTACCACTTTTATATCGACGACTCCCTGCTAAGGAATGCCTGCAAGGAGCAGTTAATCCTAGACACCCAGTTTGTCTTAAGGATATTGACTTCTCTGGGATACATCCCACACGAAGAGAAATCAGAGCTGACTCCTTCGCAAAGGCGCAAATTTCTGGGGGTGGAATACGATACGCTACGAGCTCTAGCCAAACCCCCAGAAGATCGATGGCTAAAGATAACAACGAAGATACCTCAGTTCCTCAAGTTATCTCAGGCCAGGGCTTTACACTTTGCTGCGATAATCGGCCTCTTGACGTCAACACAGGACGTAACCCCAAGAGGGCGGTTGCAGCTTCGGCCCTTAATGATTTACTTCAATCATCAATGGGTCGAAAGGCAGTTGAATCCGTGGATACCTGTAACACCGCTAGTCAAACAATGCCTCCTATGGTGGCTGGATCCACTCAACGTTATGCCAGGTGTGTCCCTACTTCCGTTTCGTCCGTCACATCACCTGTTCACGGACGCCTCTATGGAAGGATGGGGAGCCCACCTCGAGTCCAAGTCGACATCCGGGTTATGGACAATCGAGGAACGCTCGTACCATATAAACGTGTTGGAGTTTATGGCAGTGACACATGCCATCCGCACGTGGGTGAGCGTATTGACCGACAAGAACCTGCTAGTTGCGACGGACAACACAACAGTTGTGTCCTATATCAACAAGCAGGGGGGGACGAGATCTCCGCAATTACAAAGCCAAGCGGAAATCTTTTTCGGTCTGTGTTGGGACAACAACATATCGGTGTTGGCCAGGCACATCCCGGGGGTACTGAACGTCTTAGCGGATTCGCTTTCACGACGGAATCAGATAATTCCCACGGAGTGGCAACTTCACCCAGACATACTAAAACAAATAGCTCAGGTCTGGGAGATGCCACACATAGATCTGTTCGCCACTCGGCGCAACAATCTACTGCCCCTGTTCATGTAGCCGGTCCCGGATCCGTCGGCATATGCAGTGGACGCACTATCGCAGGACTGGTCAAGGATGGTAGCATATGCGTTCCCTCCCCCAGCTATTCTAGCGAAGGTACTCCAGAAGATCCACGAACACACATGTGTAGTTTACCTGATTGTTCCGTGGTGGCCAGCAAGGCCGTGGTTCCCGGACCTACTGGATCTTCTGGTAGATGTACCACGACAGCTTCCGGTATGGCACAATCCATTGCGCCAGCCCGGAACGTCGATATTTCACAGCCAACCAGGACTGTTCCACTAGCACTTTGCTCAGGCGGGATTTTCAGCGGAGCTTGGGCGCCGAATGGCACAATCAATTCGACCGTCCTCTTCCGCTGTATACAACTCAAAGTGGGCAATCTTCGATCTTTGGTGTGGAGAGAGGGGTATCAATCCATCCTGCGCCACTATCCCGGAAGTAGCAGAGTTCCTATTGCACTTGTTCAGGGATAGGGGCCTGGTGCCCGCTACGGTAGAAGGTTATAGAGCGGCTATTGCTCAACCTATTCTACTGGGTACTGGGATTAATCCCTCGACTGATCCAAACTTATCTGCACTAATCAAGTCATACAAGATAACTGGTCAGTCGGCTGTTCCGAAATTACCTAAGTGGGACTTAGCCTTAGTACTTCGGCAATTAGAGGCTATTGAGCTGAAAATGTTATCATACAAAACTTCGTTTTTGTTGGCTCTGGCTTCGGCAGCTAGAGTGTCCGAGCTGCATGCGCTCGATCAAAGGAACATCAGACACTCTAGGGACTGGAGCAAGGTAGTTCTCACAACGGTTCCTGAGTTTGTGGCTAAGAATCAAGCCCTCTACGATTCCATATCTCGAGAGTTCACAATTCCAGCCTTATCTGATTTCCTTTCATCCGGTCTTGAATCAGACATGTTAATGTGTCCGGTTCGGGCACTTGCGTGTTACCTGAATCGTACAGAGGAGATCAGAGCGGGAAGGAGGCGTTTGTTTATCCCTTTCGATCCTAAAGCCAAACAAGAAATAAGTAAAAACACTATCTCGAGTTGGCTCAAAAATACGATTCGGCTAGCGTACTCCACGGCTACTGATAGGCAAGCCGCGCTTGTAAACGTTTCGGGTCACGAGATTAGGGCTCTAGCGGCATCATGGCCTCTATGGACCAACAGATCGGTGACAGACATTATGAGGGCGTGCTACTGGAGGTCAAACACGACATTTGCCTCCTACTATCTCCGGGACATGACGTTGGCATGTAACGACCTCTATTCCATCGGCCCACTGGTGACCGCACAGCGGGTGTCAGGGGGACCGAGGCCAGCAATATAGCTACAAAAGTCCGGGCGTACAGTTGTAACCCTGCTTGCGGGTGAGTGCTTTTTTTCTCTCGCCCCCTTTCGAAAAAAAGGGGGGGGCGTATCTTGCATCTCAGCCTTGAAGTCAGAGTAGCAACAGAGGTTCCCTGTGTACCATAGGCAGACAGGTTATTACTGTTGTATGTTCTCATGGATCCTCTGTGAGGTAGAAGATCTATGATTTCTACTCTGTACTAGTCACTATGTATGGCATTTATCACTAACCACGGATTGTATCAGTTTGCCCACCTACCTTACGGTGGCACTCTATGCAAAGAGTGGAAGTGAGGTAAGTTTTCAGCGCAAATAACAAAAAAATTTCACAGGTAAATTTTCTGTTATTAAGCTAAAACTCACCTCACTTCCAGTGATGCCCACCCATCCTCCCCGCTATGATACATCCAGACCATGTATCGCAGTGGAACAAGAAGTAGAATTGTGGGTAGCTATGCATTCACGTGACTAGCAGGGGAGATAACTGTGTCATTTAAATTCTTACTGTGATATTTCATGTGGACAAGAAATGCAAAGAGTGGAAGTGAGGTAAGTTTTAGCTTAATTACAGAAAATTTACCTTTTTTTGTTCCCGGACTTACTGGATCTTCTGGTAGATTTACCAAGACAACTTCCGGTGTGGCACAATCTACTACGCCAGCCCGGAATGTCGATATTCCACAGCCAGCCAGGACTGTTTCACTACCACGTGTGCAAGTGCTCAAGAGACGGAAGTTGGGCGCCGAATGGCACAATCAATTCGACCATCCTTTTCCGCTGTATACCAATCAAAGTGGGCAGTCTTCGATCTTTTGTGTGGAGAGAGGGATATTAATCCATCCAGAGCCACTATCCCTGAAGTAGCAGAGTTCTTATTGCACCTGTTCCGGGATAAGGGCCTGGTACCCGCTACGGTCGAAGGGTATGGGGCAGTCGTTGCTCAGCCTATTCTTCTGGGTATTGGGATTAATCCCTCGACTGATCCAAATTTATCTGCACTAATCAAGTCATACAAGATTACTGGTCAGTCGGTTGTTTCGAAATTGCCAAAGTGGGACTTAGCCTTAGTACTTCGGCAATGAGGGAGACCACCATTCGAGCCAATGGAGTCTATTGATCTCAAAATGTTATAATACAAAACTTCGTTTTTGTTGGCTCTTGCCTCGGCAGCTCGTGTGTCAGAACTGCATGTGCTCGATAGAAGGAACGTCAGACACTCTAGGGACTGGAGTAATGTAGTTCTCACAACAGTTCCTGAGTTTGTGGCTAAGAATCAAGCTGTCTACGATACTTTTTCTCTAGAGTTCACAAAATTCCAGCCTTATCTGATTTCCTTTTCGTCCGGTCTTGAATCAGACATGTTGATGTGTCCGGTTCGTGCACTTGCGTGTTACCTGAATCGTACAGAGGAGAGCAGAGCCCCCGCTCTGGATTGTATCAGTTTGCCCGCCATCCTTTCTGTGGCATTCTATGCAAAGAGTGGAAGTGAGGTAAGTTTTCAGCGCAAATAACAAAAAAAATTCACAGGTAAATTTTCTGTTATTAAGTTAAAACTTACCTCACTTCCAGTGATGCCCACCCACCTCCCCTCTGTGATACATCCTAACCATTTATCACAGTGGAAACAAGTAGGAGGAATTATAGGGAAGGGAGCAGTCAGGTGACTAGCAGGGGAGAGAACTGTGTTATTCAAAATTCTTACTAGATGATTTCATGTGGAACAAGAAATGCAAAGAGTCGAAGTGAGGTAAGTTTTAGCTTAATAACAGAAAATTTACCTGTGAATTTTTTATTTTTTTTCCCTTTAGTAATAGCTTAAAATGTATTTCCAAGCACAAGCCAAGGAGTCCAGGGAGGTCTCCAGCATCTGGGGGACAAAAGCTGTTGTATTCAGATACAAACCTCTCTAGAAGCATCATTTCTATCTATTGGTGATCATATTTCCTACGCTGCGGCAATATTTATCTGCTAAATTTGCATAAATTAGCATAAAATTAATACAAAAATTACCTAATTTTGACAAAATTTGACCATTTCCATTAGCTTTGAGCACAAGACCCTGTGAATTGGCATTGGATTTTTTAAAAAATATTTCTGGCATAAATATTGCTGATGTTTTGTAAATATTTGATCAGTTCATTTGCATAATTCCATTGATGAAGCTGCTAATTAGCGTAAATAATTTGCATAATTTATGTATTCAAAATGGCCGACGGCAAAAATGAATGACATCAAATCTACATGTACCAAACTTAGGTGAGTTTGGTATCAAATTGTAGCTACTGACATCAGCTATATTCACTTCATTGCACTATGTGGACCTCTGGTGTGATGGATTTCACAAATAAATAGTTTTCAGCATTTCCAAAGACATTCGTGAAATGGGCCTGGAAATGACACACCGGACAACAATTCAAAATGGCTGACACTAAAATCCATACAACCGGTTACAGACAGATGTATTGCGACAACAGGAAGTTGTTTCCATTGTTTTTATTCTGACTGACATAATCAGGTTCACACGTTGCATATTCAATGAATACACAAACTTAGGAATAGTAGCAAGGCTACCAAAGATCTTGCCCGACCATATGAATACAGCCCCCGTAATGATTGCCCTAACATGAAATCATAGCGTATTTGCCATTTAAGTAGGTAATGAAGACTTAATTAAATACAGTGAAAACTGAAAACTGAGACCTGGGTAAACCGACCAACCTCTAAACACTGACATATCCATAGCCTCAATACTTAAATTTAAAGCACTTAAACCTTGATAAACCAGAACCCTTTCAAGACCGACGCTATAATCTGGAACCAGGAACCGATGATTACCTATAATCGGTATACACAGGTTTCACTGTATTCTCAAAATTGAACTATTTTTTAATATCCCCTTCACAACATCCTAAATAACAGTTATGCTGAACTTGGGTACAATCGGTAAAGAATTGATGAATATTCCTACGAAGTAGGCTACAGATCGCAAATTGTCCGGTAATGAGTGAGTCAGTCAGGCAGTCAGTCAGTCCATCCGAGTCCTTTCGTCGGCAAAATAAGGAGAACCATTGACATTAGAACCTTGATTTTTGGCACGAACGTGCATTAGGCAATTGTTACCAGCAAGTTCTGAGCTGACCGAATTCTGATGAAAATTTGATTTATAATTTTTTTTTTTATTATTTATTGATAGCTCAGCGAGTGCACTGTCATGCCCATTGGGAACCCTTGGCTGTATGTTTCACTGTATATATAACACAGTACAAAACGTGATGGGATAATGAAATAGGAAATGCTAATTTTCCATCATTTGTTAGTGCATTTATCTACACTGCTATTACCAACTTGCCATTCTTAATACACACAAGTAAGTATATTGTTATATGTAAACTGTGGCCTTTAACGTGTATCCTATTTCACATCCAAACATTTCATCACAGATCAGGCTTCAAATTTAGGTCAAATTGCCACTGATGGTGAAATATCCTACATCAACCAATTAAGTCAGCCTGGTGCAATAACCCAGCAGAACAAAGAAAGATGTGGCATCATCCTTCAGATTAGCCTGTGAGCAACAATGATAAAAGTTTACTGAGGGTGAAACAAAGCCATCCTGCAAGCCACCCAAGGAATTTATCAGCTTGTGTTGGGACATTTTGTTGGTATCATGTAAGTTGTTTAGTAGTTTACTCATTCAAATATTTTCTGTTATTCAATAGACAAATTTCTTTACTGGTTTTAATTGTTTAAGTTTTACTGGGTTTCAACTGCTACAGATAGTAACATAGTACTGATACTGTAGAAATGGGTAGTGTGGATTTAATTATTCCATGTTTAGTACAATTTGTTCACATGAATGGTGGAATGTCTGGACTCTCAAATGAAAGTGTGTTATACATGTACATATCTCAAGCATGTCAGGTTTGTGAGGAACAAACATGGTTGCAATTAAGATATAATCAAAGAAATTTCGTGACAATTATTGAATCTAAGTAGGCCCCTACCTAACAAAATTAGCTTAATAAAAAGGCCTTCCTGGCGTAAATTGTTTTCTTTTGAGAGAGAATGGTATTTTCTGAGTTAAGAATTTCCTGTATAAAGATAGGTTGTTCAAGGAGGCTTTGTTTTTGCCGCTGTTGTGTGCATCAAGTGTATGGAAACATGATATATGCAACCAGAGCCCTGAGCTACAGCTGTATAAAACTCAACATCTGGCATTGACGGCATGTTTAAAGGGTCTTAATTTATTTTCTTTGGGTAGAATTTAACTAGATAAAGTAACTTTGATCATGATGTGAAAATTTGAGCGCGTACTTCTCGTTTTTTTTTGTACTTCTTGAATATTGACTATATATCACACTGGGATATAATTTAAACAAAAACATTACATGTGTAATTATGTCTAAATTTTTCTTGTCATTTCAAATCTTAATCCATTTTGATTCCTTGATTAAGGGATACAGAATCACTGCTACAAAGTTTTATTATTAAATCTGTTTCCTTTAGTTAAAAAATTGTAAAATTAAATCGGCGATCGTTATTTATTTTTGGAATGAAGGCGCATTAGGAGACTGTTACCAACAAGTTCTGAGCTGACCTACTTTTGATGAAATTTTTTGGTGATTTTTGATGAAAATCACTGGCGATTCTGACTTGGGCGGTGCCCATCTTAATATAGGCAGGATTTCAACTGGGGGTGGGGATTTCCAAGAGTTCAGTTCGCGTTCGAGTCCTAATGCCTACTCTACTTCGTAGGTCCTGTGACGTTAGTCACACTGCTCATGTCATGAATATAGCACCCCCAATATAGCATTGGCCTAATGATTGCCTTAACATGAAATCGTAGCATATTTGCCATTTAATTAGCTTATTATGCTAACCAAATATCAACAGAATTAAGCCATTCTGCAATATTCACCCCTCAGAACACCCCAGATGGTAAGCCTTCTGCGTTGAGGCACAATTCATCAAGTATTTTATTTCTCTTAACATGCGCACTTAATTAGCTTATTAAGCTAAATAAATATTCTTGGAATGCAGACATTCTGCAACATCACCCCAGAACATCCCACATGATATGTATGCCAGTGCCACTTGGCACAATTAGTTTGTGCATTCCACCAAAGATTTCTCAACATGAAATCGTAGCATATTTCCCAGTTAATTAGCTAAAAAAAGCTAATTAGATATTAACGGAATGCAGCCATACTGTAACATCCCCCCTCAGAACTTCGCATACGATATGTATGTCAAGTATGGGCACAATTGGTCAAGTATTTATCAATATAGCACCTTGAACATTTACCTTTAATAACATGAAATGCGAGTGTTAGCAAATTAAGCTAACTAAATATATCTGAATGAAAAATCTGTTGAACATCCCCCTCCCAACATTCTGAATAAAGCATATGGGCCAAATGGAAGTTTGGGGGCAATGGATCAAGTATTTAAAGAAATACTGGCCCCTTAACATTATTACGCCGACGACGATTGGGGTATGGTATTAGCTCTTTCTGTACTCTGTAAAAATACAACAACAGTTGCAATGCATCAAATAGATTTAACACCAAGCAGGTAACCAGTGCATGTACCTAGAATATTAGATATGGGTCAGTATTCAGTGAAAATGTTAATTTGTCAAAATAAATACTCTTAAACTATTTCACTGTGTTGCATAAATGATCTCTCATTCTCTTGTTTTGAGCATAAATACTACTTTATTTCAACACCAGCAGCCTACCAATAAAAACGCTGTTACAACAAATCTGTAATAATTAGCTGAGCAAAGCTATCAACTTACCATTATTAAGGACTATAACCCATGTGTTTAATCTCAAAAAAATTTCAGTCGTATTGCGATGGTGCCTATGTGTGACAGGGCAGTCACGATGCCGCCATTGTATAGTCCTGCCTCATTGAAAGCGACATGCCATAGTTAGACATGAAACCATACCCAGTCACGTTGTGTTAAAGTACTTGTAGTATCCAACATATCACAAATCTCACAGCTAACATTTACTTCAGTAATTGAGCAATGTTTCTCAACTTATAATAATGGCACTATTAAAACACAACCTCCACAATAGCTAATTTGTATGAGGTAACAGCACCATCATATGAAAAAGTGGTTATTCCCAAAACTACATCCAATACAGGTTTCAGGAAATAATCCAAACCTAACATTTTCTAGGTTTCAGGCACAATAAACAATGTAACTTCTGTCACGGCGTACGTGTCGAGGATTTGATGACCTACACCACATGGAGTTGGACAAAATACTATTGCACATGGAGAAATTACAAATATAAATATAGCCGCGAGCGGCAATGCAGGGGGCCAAGATACAGTCCAGTCTTGGCCTCCTTCAAAAAACACTTTTTCTTGGTCAGCAGCACGTGCGAAACACGTTTCTGGCCTTTGTTTGCGTCCTAGACGGCTCCTTCATCGAAATCAAAAAGATAGTAGGATAAAATAGGTAGAGAAAACTGTCCCTGGAGTCCACACAAAGCCTTGAATGGAGAAAGTTGAGCTTGGAAATTGGTCGCCTGGAGATTGCGCTTCGGATAGTCTGCTTTTCTGAAGTATACTTTCAGCCATATGCTCAGACCTGCTGACATGTCACGTTCTACCATACCTCAGAAACTATTAATACGATCATGCTGTAATTTCACTGTCATCATAGCAGTTACACAAGGAGTATGCATGCTGAAGTTCAGAATAATCCGACTTGTTCTTTGTGTAATATTGAACAACAATACTTCTCAAATTATGTGATTTTCGGCATTATTTGAAAATTTGACAATTTTGATTCCTCTATAGCGGCAAAACTATTGAAGCTACGCAAAAATGGATAGCATACTTCTGAAAGGGCTGCTGCTGGAGAATATAATGCCACAAACTGCAAGGCTGTACCTTTGATAGTTCCAGAGTTATAGCCGGCACAATATGTGTTCCGTTTTCGACAAAATTCAAGATGGCGGCCAAACCATGTGACCTAGGAGCAAAATTTTTGCATAGTCGTGATCGCCATACCGCAGTGCATATAGGTAGTAACTTTCCCCATCCAAATCCGTTATTTGAAAATCCGACAATTTTGATTGGTCGATGGCGGCCATTTTGTTTAACGTACCAACTTGCTAAGACTTATTTTGAGAGAGCCTGATCCATCGATGATATGTACCAAGTTTGGAGTTAATCGGTTCAGTGGTTCTAGAGAAGAAGATCTTTGAAAAAATATTTTTTTGAAGGGTAAATCCAAGATGGCCGCCGAAACTTTTGACCAATCGGCCCCATTAGGGGATATGCATCAGTTCCCATCTGGCCCAATCACCATGTGAAGTTTCAACTACATCCGTGTATCGGTGTTGACTGTACGAATGGTACAAAATCCGGCGGAAGAAAAAGAATAATAATACCAACTAGAGCTATGGATAGCTATAATGGGTTCAAAGCTCGAACCAGGCTCTTATTTCACGGGCATTATTCGAACATTGCAAGCCGAAGATGGCGGCTAAACCACGTGACCTAGATACTTGGTTTTTACATATTCTTGATCCCCATGTAGCCGTGCATGTACCTGGTTACTTTTCCAGACTTAATTCAGAACTTGAAATTTGGCCAATTTCGATTGGTCCATGGCGGCCATCTTTTTCAACGGAACTAATTCTCTTTATGTATCGTTTACTCAGACCTGTCCATATATCATGCCTACCAAGTTTTGTGCCGATCCGCCCAGTAGTTCCAGAGGAGAATATGATTGAAAATAAAATTAAAATGAACATTCGAATGGTTTCTCTTCAGTGTAAGTTCTCATATGTAAAGTCTGGTAATCCACGCATATGCAGACGCTCCATGGTTTATTCCCCGTGTCAGTTGTCCTATCGTTTTAACTGACCCTGCCGAATATACCTCTACTTTCACATCGAGCATTGGAATGGTTTCTCTCCAGTGTGAGTTCTGTTGTGTGTGGTCACCTTGGTGTTGCTGAGCACACCTGTACGAACACAATGAACATCAGAAAGGCTTTCCAGTGTAAGTTTCCAGGTTAGCAACTTTTCAATAAGACCGTTGAGAGACCCTGATCCATTGATTAGGTATATCAAATTTCACAACGATCGGTGCAGCGGTTTCAGAGGAGAAGATCCTTGAAGGTTTTAAGCTAAATCCAATATGGCCGCCAAACCGTTCAGTCAATCAAAAATATTTGCTTTCAGTACAACACATCATGGCCTTCTCGATATATCGTAGCAACCTAGAAACCCGTATCTATAAGGGTTCAAGAGAATAAGCCGTTGCAAAATTGGTAAAGTTTTTCACCAAATTCAAGATGGCGGCCAAACCACGTGACCTAGGAGCAAAATTTTTGCATATTCATGATCGCCATGTCAGATAACATATATTTCATAACTTTTCCCGTCAAAATCTATTACTTAAAATCCGAGCATTTTGATTGGCCGATGGCGGCCATTTTGTTTCACGTAGCAACTTTTCAATACGACCGTTGAGAGACCCTGATCCATCGATTATGTGTACCAAGTTTCACAACGATCGGTGCAGCGGTTTCAGAGGAGAAGACCATTGAAGGTTTTAAGCTAAATCCAAGATGGCCGCCAAACTCTTCAGCCAATCAAAAGTATTTGCTTTCAGTACAACACACCATGGCCTTCTGGATATATCGCAGCAACCTAGAAACCCGTATCTATCAGGGTTCAAGAGAATAAGCCGTTGCAAAATTGGTAAAGTTTTCCACAAAATTCAAGATGGCGGCCAAACCACGTGACCTAGATACTTGGTTTTTACATATGCTTGATCCCCATGTAGCCGTGCATGTATCTGGTTACTTTTTCAGACTTAATTCAGAACTTGAAATTTGACCAATTTTGATTGGTCCATGGCGGCCATCTTTTTCAACGGAACCAATTCTCTTTAAGTATCGTTTACTCAGACCTGTCCATATATCATGCCTACCAAGTTTTGTGCCGATCCGCCCAGTAGTTCCAGAGGAGAAGATGATTGAAAATAAAATTAAAATTCCAGTAAATCCAAGATGGCCGCCATGTCGTTGGGAAAATAAAGAAGCTTTACCCCAGGTGCAACACATCTCTTGTCATGTTATCATGCCTCCAAGTTTCGACCGAATTGTTCCAGCCCTTTTCGAGTTATAGCGGGCACAAAATATGGCGGAATAATAAGAATAATCCGAACAGATACAAAAGGCTTCAAGCCATTCTGGCTTTGAACCCTAATAACTAGAACTGCAAGCAGTTATGAAGGCTTCCATATCTAGGCTGTCTTTGCAATTGCGATAGCCATAATTCATGCGCAGATACTTATGGTGAACGTTTAGCAGCCGCCTAGCCACCCCGCGGAACGTGCAGGCTCATTTACTCCAATGTTTGCAACATGCCAAGAATTCAGAAATGGATTTAGAGCTTCAAAAAACACTTTTTCTTGGTCAGCAGCACGCGGGGAACACGTTTCTGGCCTTTGTTTGTGTCCTAGATGGCTCCTTCATCGAACCGAAAATGTTAGTACGTTGAAATAGGTACAGAAAACGGTCCCTGGAGTCCAGACAAAGACTTGAATGGAGAAAGTTGAGCTTGGAAATTGGTCGCCCGGAGATAGCGCTTCTCACAGTCTGCTTTTGTAAAGTATAGTTTCAGTGACATGCTCATACCTACTCAAATTTTACGTTCTATGATACCTCTGAAACCATTCGAACGATCACGATGTAATTTCTCTGTCATGACATCTTTAATACAAGGAGTATGCGCGCCAAAACTAAGAATAATCCGACTCATCGTTTGTGTAATATTGAAAAAAATTACTTCTCAAATTATGTGATTTTCGGCATTATTTGAAAATCTGATAACTTTGATTCCGCTATAGCGGCAAAACTATTGAAGCTACGTGAAAATGGCTGACATACTTCCGAAAGGGCTACTCCTGGAGAATATAATGCAACAAACTGCAAGGCTGTACCCCCCACAGTTCCAGAGTTATAGCCTGTACAAGATGTGTTCCGTTTCTGACAAAATTCAAAATGGCGGCCAAACCACGTGACCTAGAAGGAAAATTTTCACATATTCGTGATCGCCAAATGGTAATGCATACGTGTAGTCACTTTTCCCATCCAAATCCCGTCATTTGAAAATCCGACAATTTTGATTGGTCAATGGCGGCCATCTTGTTTTACGGAACAAATTTGCAAATGCAAATCTGAGAGCCCCAGATCCATTGAGCATGTGTAACAAGTTTCGAGTCAATCGACCCAGTGGTTCCAGAGAAGAAGATCGTTGAAGTCATACTTTTTTGGGAGGTAAATCCAAGATGGCCGCCGAAGCTTTTGGCCAATCAGCTTAATTGGGGGATATGCATTAGTTCCAATATGGGCCAATCACCATGTGAAATTTCAGCGATATCGGCGTATCGGTGTTGACTGTACGAGTGACGTAAAATCTGGTGGAAGAAGAATAATAATAATAATAATAATAATAATAATAATAATACCAATAACAAGAGGTGACCAGCCATACTGGCTTGGCCCCCTAAATATAGCCGCGAGCGGCAATGTAGGGGCCAAGATTTCCATTATATATACTACACATTTTCCGGAAAGTTTAATTTGTCAAGATTGCGAGCGCCTTAGGTCGAGTGTGAACTTTCATCGTTATGTGCCGTTATCCAAACAATTGCTAAAAGATAAACTATTGAAAGTCTATGGTTTTCTGTATGAGTCCGCTCTATCTGGGCACTGAATTTATGTCGCTCAATACTTATTCGTCGCGTACATCAACATACTTCAAACAGCATGCTAATTGGGGGCGGAAATTGTATCCTGCCTGCAACAATGCGAATGCATTCTTACTGTCAATTCCAAACACATATAGATATTCCCTCAATCAAAATTGATGACCTGCACCAGAAACTTCAGCCACGAATCGTGTGAAACAAACAACAACGAGATGCAGTTGCAGAGATGCCGGTGAACTTACGTCATGTGGCGCGCAATTTTAGTCTGCTGGGTATTGTTCTTAAATTAGTAAACGAATGCCTACCTTGTTTGCACAGTCCATTCGTACTTCATCTGGGAACATTCCACGTAAACGGCGGCATCGAATATTTCCTCGTTTTAGGGACTTTAATCATCGACACCTAAATGCCATCCCTGCCCAGTTTTCTTGGAAAACAGCAATTTTTCTACGCTCGCCGTGAAAGGAACACTCGCGCGTATTTGAGGGACAGACGCGCGCACTTCCGCTGAACCAAATTATTCACCTTGTTTGTTTCCGAATACCAGGATCGCTAAGCCTCTGTCTATGCTGTATTATGTCAAACTAACGGCTTTCGCTTAACTGTTCAAGTTTTCGACAATAAGCCGTTGCAAAATTGGTAAAGTTGTTCATGATCGCCATGTCATATAACATATATTTCATAACTTTTCCCGTCAAAATCTATTACTTGAAAATCCGAGCATTTTGATTGGCCGATGGCGGCCATTTTGTTTTACGTAGCAACTTCTCAATAAGATAATTGAGAGACCCTGATCCATCGATTATGTGTACCAAGTTTCACAACGATCGGTGCAGCGGTTTCAGAGGAGAAGACCCTTGAAGGTTTTAAGCTAAATCCAATATGGCCGCCAAACCGTTCAGCCAATCAAAAATATTTGCTTTCAGTACAACACACCATGGCCTTCTCGATATATCGTAGCAACCTAGAAATCCGTATCTATCGGGGTTCAAGAGAATAAGCCGTTGCAAAATTGGCAAAGTTTTTCACAAAATTCAAGATGGCGGCCAAACCACGTGACCGAGCACCACAATTTTTGCATATTCGTGATCGCCATATCACAGTGCATATATGTAGCCACTTTTCCCGTCCAAATCCGTCATTTGAAAATCGGACAATTTTGATTGGTCAATGGCGGCCATTTTGTTTCACGCAGCAAATTTTCAAAACATGATTTGAGAGCCACAGATCCATAGATCATGTGTACCAAGTTTAGCGTCAATCGACCCAGCGGTTCTAGAGAAGAAGATCTTGAAAGGTTTTAGGATAAATCCAAGATGGCCGCCAAACCGTTCAGCCAATCGAAAATATTTGCTTTCAGTGCAACAGACCATGGCCTTCCCGACATATCGCAGTGACCTAGAAATCCGTATCTATCAGGGTTCAAGATAATAAGCCGTTGCAAAATTGGTAAAGTTTTCCACAAAATTCAAGATGGCGGCCAAACCACGTGACCTAGATACTTGGTTTTTACATATTCTTGATTCCCATGTAGCCGTGCATGTATCTGGTTACTTTTCCAGACTTAATTCAGAACTTGAAATTTGACCAATTTTGATTGGTCCATGGCGGCCATCTTTTTCAACGGAACCAATTCTCTTTCAACATCGTTTACTCAGACCTGTCCATATATCATGCCTACCAAGTTTTGTGCCGATCCGCCCAGTAGTTCCAGAGGAGAAGATGATTGAAAATAAAATTAAAATTCCAGTAAATCCAAGATGGCCGCCATGTCGTTGGGAAAATAAAGAAGCTTTACCCCAGGTGCAACACCTCTCTTGTCATGTTATCATGCCTCCAAGTTTCGACCGAATTGTTCCAGCCCTTTTCGAGTTATAGCGTCGACAAAATATGGCGGAATAATAAGTATAATAATAATCCGAACAAATACAAAAGGCTTCAAGCCATTCTGGCTTTGAACCCTAATAATACCAATAACAATAGGTGACCAGCCATACGGCTTGGCCCCCTAATAATCTGTAACTGGCATAATCTTTGTCTATCTGTTGGTAATTTGGAATTGTCCATGATCTACACCTTGAATCATTAGGTTGAAGATCAAAGTTTTTGCAAACAATAAAGGCACTGTCCACATCACTTTCATCTGCTATTGTTGGCCATTGGAAAATGGAAGATGAGGAGGACAACAGGGTGAAGAAATTGAACAACAGCCTGACCTGCTGAATCTCCAACTACTTTGACAACTTCACCGGGGTACCATCTGCTCTCATATAAGCTAAATTGCAACAGTTTCACCACAGACAAAAGACATGTGCCAAAACTTGGATGATGAAGGAGGGACAACTGCATGTTCATACTAGCTGTCACTGTTGCTGTCACTACCACTGCTACTGTCGTTTTCACTGTTTACTGTTGGTCATCTCATCAGCATCCCCACTGAATTCGGTGTCACTCCCATCATCACAGATTTAGACTGAGACCCACTCTTCAATTTCTTCTTGATTTGGACAGATTTGGACCCTTTCTCCTTCAGTTTCTTTTTGTCTACAGTGTCAGCTAAATGCTTTGCAATGAACTTCTCTCTATCTTCTTTGGCCTTCAAAACCACAATAGGTTGCACTTCAGTTCTCGGATCAAGAGGAAGTATGTCTGTAAAGGCATGAATCTCTAAAATAGTCTTGTCCAGATTTGTGATCGGGCCATTCAGCGAAAAAGTGGTGCCTTCACTGGAGAACTGGAAAAGCTTCATGTCAGACACTTTTTTCAAAAGCACTTTCTTACGAAATTTCAACTGAATTTTAACGGCATTAATCTTCTTGTTTCCAGAAATTGATATTGTGAGTTCTTCTTTGTCATTTTGTTTCTTCAGTTCCTTCTGAATTTTCTCTTGTCACCGTTGATGGAGATGTAGAGCCCGTTCCCTTTTCATTTCTTCCTTCTTTTCGCTGTACAATTTCGCTATGTTAGGAGCTTTCTTTCTTGCAGCTTCTAGTACCCTTGTTTTTTCCTCTTTGTTCATGTTTGACAGCCATTCCTGAGTGTTGTTTGAAGTAAAGATGATCATGGCATCTATAGAGTCGTAACGAGCATTTGATTTCTCCCTTTGAAGACGATCAAAACTGGCGATATGTCTTTCAGATACTGAGTTGGTGACTGGAACATGGGCAGATACCTCGCGCAACTGAACATCATTGGCATCAGAGAAACAACCCCCCCAGGTAGATGATCCTCCAGCTGACGTTCTATCAGCAGCATGAAATTGGTACAGATGTCTTCCATTAAGCTTCCTTGGTGAGGTCATCGATAGCTTCCTCTGCTGGCATGAAAAGACATTTGAATTCCTCATCATGTGTGGTGTAATCCGGCAGAAATAGTTCACCCTGAAGAAGATTGGATGCATCTGCAGTGTAGCGCTTCACTGTCAACAAGAAGTTCAGCCAATGATGATTTAAATCCAGGATATGATCGGCTTCATGACCCTCCAAATTGGACCAGTGAAGACCTTATCAACAGTTCCAAGTGCATGACATGCTGCTTACCAGGACCAGGTTTTTCGCAGATGTGACGAGCTTGACGAGCTTATTTCATTCTCATGGGTCACATGGGAAGTACTCGCAGATGTGTCCCTGATGGAGATGAAAATACAACTTGGCACTGACAGAGAATATTGCATTAAATCTATGTCCATGAAAAGTTCTCAGGTGGTTCTCACAGGATAACCCTTCCAGGTACACTACAACCAGCAATTAAGTTCCCCTTCTTTCGCGAACCTTTCGCGAACGGTTCGCGAAAGATGTGCGAATGTGCGAAAGTAACGCGAACGCTTGCGCGAAACATCGACAATGCGATCTGGGGAGAGCAATTTTTTTTTTCACAAACGGAAGTTTCTTTCGCGAAAGTATGTTTCTTTCGCGAACGATTGTATCTTTCGCGTATGGTTTTTCTGAGTAGACAAGAATTGGTTTACGTTAGACCAAGGGATTTCCGGCAGAGAAAAGAGCAAAGCTTAGTTTGATCAGTGTGTTGTTAATTTCGAGAGAATTGTTCGATGTTTCACAGAAATCCAAGTCAACTAACTGACCTGTAATCAGAAAACTCCGAGATATCCCCCTCCATCTTGGTGCAAAGCGAACAGCCGCGGTCTCACATGTTCTGATGACGTAATGCACAAACTAAACCTTGGAGATATGAAGGAATTGAATGCTAACACGTGGACCTCTGAATTTTACACTCGGGTGAAAATGAAACCTGGGACATTTAGCAGATGAATTTGATTCGAATTCGTTCATAATTAGAATGACAAACAATTTTCCCTAAGACAGCACATCGGGCAGAGTATAGGATCAGGCAGTGTGAAATTTATGAAAATAAAAATGGATCGTTTCTTCTGAGATACTGCCTATATGAGACTGCCTGTATGAGACCTCTCATGAACAACAACAATGCGGTCTACCACTTTACGCTGAGAACACGCGTTATTTTATTAATGTTGTTGCATATCCGTTATAAATCCATGGCAAACTGTTAGGCCTAGTATAAGGCTCATTAATATTAACTGTTTGGCAGGAAAATGGGCAGAGGGACAGATTTTATTTTTATTATTTTATTTAATTTTGTTTTTACAATGCAGATATTTCCAATTGTTTTCTTTTTTCATATACAATACAATGTATTTATGAGCAGTAATCAAACTGCATAGATCTTTATTTTATCCATCTGATTACCCGAATATGGATCACTGTAGACTATTTTCCATTGTTCAATCTATTTATTTCTCTCCGAGTTTAATTGCTTGCGCTTGATTTGCACTATATGCCTACATGATATGTGGTTTTAATTCAGATACAATACAAAACATGATTCTAGTCCATCATTCAATATTCAGCCGTTGTCCATTAAAGAATTTCCACGTCCATAATCCGAAGACCTATTCCATATAACAGTGTTAGCACAAAATTCAAGAAGACAGTCATAGTATACATAAACATAGGCTAGTTTCTTGCAAGAGAGAAGCGGTCGACAGTTCTCATGTTCCAAAAATATCAAATCCCTATCGCCGATCAGTATTCTTAATCCATAATATTCGTTGTACACAACACGAAAGGAAAAAGGGTTACGAGACACATCTGGGATGAAGATCAAATTTAAAAATTTAATAAAAGACTTGGGGAGTCCCTTGACCATGGTGAGATCCCGGTTAGGATTGTGTTTCATGAACGAGCATAATCCAATTCGGCTGCCATCTACCAGCAATATTGGATTATGTTGCATTTTAAGCAGTTGCATCTTGTCTGGACAACAACTCTAGAATAATTCAACTGATCGACTTCAAACTTGCAGTTTGGCTTGACATCGGTGAGAGGACAGTTGTCATTGCTTTTCAGTTACCTGTGTAATCCAAGATGGCCACCATCAATCATCTTAGGTTTTCAGCATTTAGATCTTGTCTGGACAATAACTCTAGAACGATTCAACCAATCTACTTCAAACTTGGGGAGTGCATGGACATTGGTGAGAGGACAGTTGGTATTATGTTTTATGGATGTGCATTATCCAATATGGGTGCCATCCGCTGTATTAGATTATGTTAAGCTCCTCAGCGATAGTCCATTCATCGACCAAAAAAATCGACCATAGAGGTCCATGGCCCCCGCAGCAGCAGCGCCAGTTATGGTGGATGTAATCCACCATAACTGGTGCTGCTAGCGGAAGACATGGACCTCTATGGTCGATTTTTCTTCTTTGTGTGTGTGTGTTGGTCTGAATGAAGATATACCATCAATGTGTTGAATTCAAATAATTTGCAGTTTTAAATCACACCACCATCATACGGGCAAGACATTTATTCACATACAATAAAGTTCAAATACAAAGACAGTATACAGTACAATAATACAGGTCACACGAAATGAAGCGCGTGCCGCCGTGGCACCTAGCGCAGTACAGCTGGTACTGATTAAAGGCGTGCTGCCGAGCAGTGAACTAAAAGTACATGTACTGTATGCTAAAATACTTGTACATGAATAGAAAGTTAATAAACGAGTTTACCAGTTACTCATAGAAACGTTATGTTAATAAACGAGTTTACAACTTATAGACTAGGGAGAGGTGGGAAGGGGAATAAAGCCAGTAAATTTGCAGCTACAGCTAATACGTCTGCACAGGCTGCTGCCGGCTTGCAGAATGCAAAGAATATAAAACTTTATCGTTAGACGCAACCCTAAATGACTGAAGCAGACGACCATGACGTATGTTATGTGATGTTCCGTGATAAACATCACCAGGGAGATAATATCAACAAGGGTCGACGCGAGCCCGTAAGGTGATGCTGTGATTTAAAGACGGCTGTACATAGCCTATCCTTAAATCACAACACCATCATACGGGCAAGACATTTATTCACATACAATAAAGTTCAAATACAAAGACAGTATACAGTACAATAATACAGGTCACATGAAATGAAGCGCGTGCCGCCGTGGCGCCTAGCGCAGTACAGCTGGTACTGACTAAAGGCGTGCTGCCGAGCAGTGAACTAAAAGTACATGTACTGTATGCTAAAATACATGTACATGAATAGAAAGTTAATAAACGAGTTTACCAGTTTATTCCAATCCAGTTCATGTTCTAAGTTGGAGATAGTTTGTTCAGGTATGATTGTTTGAAACTAAGACCGGGTTGTAAATATTTAAATACAGAGTCACTGTTCCAGTTCCCCAGCAAACGAATAATATGGAGAGGCACACCTTGCGAGAGAAGACACGTCGTTCCCCCTCTTCTCAGCCTGTGCGTGTTAATGTCAACGTTATCAGGAAGATGAAGACCCTGCAGGGCCCGCATGAGACGTGATCTAAAATCCATAGTCAATAGATGGGAAACTCATCCTGCATCCCAAATCGAGAACAGGGGGGCAGATGGTGGCAAAGTACCTGTGATCGTCGAGAAAGCAGATATCACACTAGTAGGGCACAGGGGGTGTCCTGATTACACTGGGAGGGGAATGTCCAGAATTTTCTCTTGAAATTGAATGTTTTTGCACACCCGTACGCGTAACACATAACCCACTGGAGTAGCGCGTACATCCTTCCTGAGTAATAAAGCTGGATTCCTGTCCTCTGGAGACGACAGAGTAACATGATTCACTCACAGTAATCCGTAAAAACAGCAAAGGGTAGCAGCCCAAAACTGCAAGTCAAAAATTGAAGACAAATTTAGCACTCTGTGCATATGGAATAACATATCTGTAGAGATAGGGTCTTTCTGCTTAGATTTACCTCCATGCAAGCGCTTGACACCTTGCAGAAGAGATTTTAAATGAAAGTTATCTTTGAGTGGGTTGCCATAACCCGCCTGAAGATGAACGATTCTGACAATGTTAAGATTACAAGCGTCTAGTCCGTCATTCATAATCCAGCCGTCGTCCATTAGAGAATATCCGCGTCCATAATCCAAAGACCTATTTCATATTCCATATAACAGAATTAGCACCAAATTCAAAAAGACAATCATAGTATACATAAACATAAGCTTGTTTCCTGCAAGAGAGAAGCGGTCAACAGTTTTCAATGATGCCGGCAAGACATCATGATGTTCCAACAATATCAAATCCGTATCGCTGATCAGTATTCTTAATCCATAATATTCGTTGTAAAGTCGTCATCTAAAGAATGATGTATCTCAGTCACGCTTTGATTGTGACTGTTCATATGAGTACCATGAGGATCTTGAAGTACATGGGTTCATACGGCCCCTAGCCCCGGGTTAAGCGGAATTAGACACAAGTTACGAAACGTAGCGCCATAGATCTTGCACGCTACGTTCGTATTTTGCTATCAGCATGCGATATGTATCGCCAAATTTGAGAAACTTTGAGTGGAGGCGCTTGGTGGAATAGCCCTGTTTTATAAGTTTCTGCAACAATGTTTTGTGACGTTGGTTAAAATCATCACATTTAACACAGGATCTAGCAAATGCTACTAAGCGAGATATGTATACGCCATATGCAGGTCCCACTGGAATATTACTATCCAAAAAGGGATAGTTTACGATGTCGAAATTGTAATCATCTCTTTTGTCATAAAGTCGACGAGAGAGAATGCCCGCTTCATTTTTATAGAGATAGAGATCTAAATAAGATGTGCCTGTAGGGCTATCTGTAGTTTCCTTCAAATCCAGTGAAGGTGGATATATATCCTTCACTGCGTCATTTATATAGCGATTATCCACAGCGAGAAGATCGTCTATATAGCGTTTGGTGAATGAGAAGGAACGGGCTTTGAATGGATCGGTTTTAGAAAGCGCCTGCATATAGTCATATTCATAAGAGAACAGATACAGGTCAGCCAACAGGGGTGCACAATTAGTACCCATTGGAATACCTATATGCTGCTGATATATTGTGTTGCCAAATTTCACATAGATACTGTACAACAGTAGAATAAGCACGGGAGCGAGCTAGAAAGGCTGCATATCGACACAAATCCTCACTGGTGATGGGTACAGGTGAAATACCCAGGCACCCGCAAAATCTCCGATAAGAGTTTTCCTGAGTTCGGTGAGCAGATTTAGTGTTCAATGCATAACACTGTTCTTGAAATATTTGCACATCTTGGTCAAGACCTAACCTGAATAGTTCAACATCTCCACCTGCGATAATAGAAAACAAAGTGCATTGGTTGACATGTGTGATTGCAGGTTATAGTCCACAGAGATGGGATAATAAAGGTTATCAAGTAAGGCCTTGAAACGAGCAGGTTGTCCGGAAGCATGGAGTCGTGAAATAGCATCAGGAATATCGTTCTGAGCACCCGGAATGTGAATAGCTTGCAAGGAGAAGTCATAATAAAGAGCCAGGTAACTCAGTTCACGCAACAACTGAAGAGCTTCATGGCAAGGGATGGTTCCTTTGTTAATCATACAGACGGATACCAAATTGTCACAGTTCACATGTACTCGTTTTCCCTGCCATTTTGACCCCCGACGAAAGGCAGCATTACGGATAGCAGCAAGTTCCTTAACATTGATATGGCTAGATGCGATATTGGGATTGTCCACATGCCAGGCACAATAAAGCCAGTCGCCTTGGTGGAAAGCTCCACCCCCGATGATGCTAGCGTCTGAAGAGACAATAACACATGGACGCGTATCCCAAATTCGTTTAGTTTCATTACCAATGCTGAGAAAAGCCAGCCACCACTGTAAATCAATATACACTGTTGTGAGTCTGCACTTGTGAGAGGCAAGCTTTAATGTAGATATTAAATCAAACACTGACCGGAGGTGCAAACGGCCCCACGGGATAACCGTGGCGGCCCAGTTCAGTTTGCCTGCTAAGCGTTGCAACTGCTTCTTAGATGCTCGGCGGCGTAGTATGAAGGTTTTTAACATGTCCATCAGTGTCTGCACTCTCGAATGTTCCAAACTTACAGTACGCTGTGCTGTGTCAATCACCATCCCCAGAAATACCAAATGTTGGCATGGGTCAATTACTTTCCTCCAGTTAATATGGAAACCCAAATTGCGTAGTAGGGCCAGCAGAGTATTGTAAGCCAGGAGACACCCTTCGAATGTAGGTGAAGCCACTAAGAAATCATCGAGATAGCAAATCATAGTAGGAAAACCGCGGCGTAGCATAATTTTCCGCACAGCTTGAGTGATGCGATTGAATACTCCGGGTGATTTGCGTGCTCCGAATGGCAAACGAATGTCTGCAAGGTGACGAGGGGAGGCATCCCCTGTAAAATGCCACTTGAGGCCGGTGAGGGGAAAATTGGATGGATGACTACCAACAGCTCTGTAGGCAGATTTTAGATCCACCTTAGCCATATACCAACCTGGTCCAATCATATCTAGCGCGTCCTGTAATGTCTGAAACTTGAAATGTTCTGTCGAAGCATGGTCGTTAAGGCTAGAGTCAGCAGGTTGACTTAGATCGTAGACAAGACGGTAATCACCATCACTTTTGGGGATAGCATTCAATGCACTAGTCAAGATAGGTTTGTTTTGCGGGAAAATGTAATTACCGGCAGCGATTTCCTGTTCGATCTGCTGCTCAACTTTGGCCTGAACATGTTCATTAGTAGCAGAAGAATAATTGTTAACCTCAGCAGGTGAAATGCTAGATATATCAGTCCCTGTGTCAATAAGATGAAACCCATCCCGAATGCCAGTTAGAAGGAAATCTCTGTCAATATCATCTTGAAGAGCATCAGCCCAATTATCAAAGTTTTTTGGATCCTCCCCTTTTGTAGCCGCCGATGTACCATTCACTGCCTTAGATCGATGTGATATTTCATTATGACCTTGGGCAAAGCATGATAGGCAGACATGTGCATAGCGACAATTTTTCAAAGAACAACCAGCTTTACCATTCCATTTAAGGCAAATGGTTTTCCCCGACTGTGGGTCAAATTTGCTTTGAGCACGCGAGCCGGCATTAGAATTCCGTGATGTATATCCTGCAGGATTGGACTTTTCGGTCTCCGAACGTAGAAAGGTTTGGATAAAAAATGGGTTATCGGCTCCCCATGTAAACCCCAATTCGGCCTGGAATTTCCGATATTCCGCATCATAATGGAGAACTGACGCCCATTGAGACATTTGGGCCATAATGGCAACTTTGATGACGTAAGATATGTAATCCATAATAGTGGATTGGGTGGCTCCTTCTTTGTAAACCATCTCTCGAATAATGCGAAGGCTTCCCTCCATGTATTGGGGGATGGTTACACGCGACAAAGGTAACTTTCCATCCTTGAGAACGAGCTCAGCATCACCTACTTTGATAGTATTGGCCCCCTCAGTTTTATTTTCCCGAAAGGCGAATGATCGGTAGTCTCGAATATCTTTACACGATTTCGGTTTCGTGAAAGACGCCGGAGCTTGAAACGGGTCGAATAAAACATGCTTACCGTCTCCACTGCCGATATTCGGCGCACTCGGAGCTGTAGTATTTTGCCACAGGTTATTTAGCCCCGTGGATACAGAAGTACTCTCTCCCAGTTGTGAAATTTGAACATTTTCCGCCGAAATTCCTGCCACCTGCTCGGCTCCCTGGGCGAAGCCATCTTGGCGAGATTGAGCCTCACTTTCACGCGACCCACTTCCGGTTCTGGCGTTCATGGCGGGCGTTTCAGATCTCAAACATCTAACGCCGTCGCACAATAATAGTTTTTGGCCCAGCGAGATGTCCTGAAAGTTGGTTTCGATTAATTTCTTGTTCAAAAGACGGAGAGATTTCAAAGAGTCAAATCCTTGAGCGGCCAGTTCGCCAATCGTAACAGGAAGTAACTCGAACTGGTCGCAAAACGAGACGAATTCGTCGGGAACTTCGTTGCCAGCCATCATGAAGATATAAAAAAGACAGTCCCACTGGAATAAAGTCAGTAAATTTGCAGCTATCCCTTACAGAAAATTAAGATTGCGGAGAGATTGCGGAGTTAGCTTGCGGTAGCTAACAATGTTAGCTACCGATAAGATCCCATTTGAAACATTGGGAGCTCGCGCTAGCTCCCGATAAGGCCGACAGGTTAGCTCCCGCAAGGTAGTGATAGCTCTCCGTAACCTAGCGCAAGCTTGCGCCAGCTCCCCATTGTAGCTCCCTGCGAGCTCGCGCCAGCTCCCCATTCCTGCTCCGTGCGAGCTTGTGCTAGCTCCCCGCGAGCTCGCGATACCTCCCCGCAAGCTCGCGATAGCTCACCGCAACCTTGCGCTAGCTCCCCGCAAGCTAGTGCCTTGCCGGGAGCTACCGATAAGCTCCCATTTGAAACATTGCTAGTTTGCGGCTGTCCATGGTAGCTAGCGCTAGTTAACGAAGATCACGAGCTAGCGGTAGGTAGCGCAAGGTAGTAGTAGGTTGCGCAAGCCAGCGACCTATCAAACTTGATCCACAAAGTCAGTGACCCTGGTTCAGCCTACAATTTCACAAATTCATGATGTAGGTCAAGATCAGAACAAAGACAGGGTGAGCATACATGTACTATATATACACCAGCTATTTGAAAACATGCAGAACAAATTAGGGGAAAAGATCTGAATTTTGCAAAAAGGTAGATTAACTATCCAATAAAATTAAAAGTTTTATAGCTAATTGAGGTTAACCATGGGTTAACTGAATAATGACCATCCATTTATTTTGCTTAAGAAATAGCCTACTGGTATCAAATGAATCCAAATTGAATTCCTATTCATCTTTAAGCAATAACATGAGGTGAGTTTTAGTGGATTACTAAATGCATTATATGCCTTATACTCTAGACCATGACAGGTCTAATTTAGAAAATTCATAATTAAACCCTCTCCTACTCTCACTATGTTCACTTCAGGCAAAACTCAGCTATGATTGCTTGATCATTTAAAAGAGGATGTACTTACCAGAAACTAATGAAACAGCATGAAATGGCTCTCCCTAGTTACAGATACATCCATTGAACTGAGATGTATAACAGCTTCTCCCTCCAATTTTTCAAATGCTGACTGCATCACACACCATCCCTCCCCATTCAAAAGTAGTCCATTTCCAGGGCAGGAAATACCAAGGATAAAAGGGCACTAATCCCATATCTAAAGAAAGTTTATCATTCACAAGAATGTGAAAACATAAGTAAATATCTGTAGCACTGCAGAGAACAGATTATTTGGCCTTCTGTGGATGGGAACTTTGGAATTTTATTATGTATTCCTACACACTGGTCAACTCAGACTGACCCAGATTTTCCAGATGTTGGTTCAAGGAAGGCCTAGCTGGACCGGAATAGTCAAGAGTACAGAGACTATCAAATATCTCAAACTTGCGATAGCTCCCGCAAACTTGCGCTACCTCTCGCGAGCTAGCAGGTTTGAAACTCTGCGATGATGCTAGGTAGCGCAAACTTGCGGTGAGTACTAGAAACAATCTATGATAGTGAACGCGAGGTAGCGGGTATCTCACGCGAGTTAACGGGTAGCTTGCGCTGGCTCTCGCGATCTGCTGGTTAGCTCGCACTAGTTCGCGCAAGGTAGCGGATAGCTCGCGCAAGGTAGCAGATAGCTCGCACAAGTTAACATATGAGCCCGGGAGCTTAGCGGGAGCTCCTCGCAACCTTAAATTTCTGTACACTCAGCTAATACGTCTGCACAGGCTGCTGCCGGCTTGCAGAATGCAAAGAATATAAAACTTTACCGTTAGACGCAACCCTACCGTTAGACGCAACCCTAAATGACTGAAGCAGACGACCATGACGTATGTTACGTGATAAACATCACCAGGGAGATAATATCAACAAGGGTCAGCGCGAGCCCGTAAGGTGATGCTGTGATTTAAAGACGGCTATACATAGCCTATCCATATAGACTTATAAAGATAGAAAATAAGATTCGTTAAATTTTGACATTCATTTTAAGACCCATGGAGTCCTGGGTGATGCATTATCTCTGGAACACTATACATAAAATTCCATCCTTGTACATAAAACTATGTTAATTGCAGGGAAGAAGAAGAACCTGAATATAAGTTGGCTTTTTTTGCACTCCTTTAGAAAACTGGTGATATGTGTGATATCTGCGATGAGGTCCTATATTCAATGACCAGCTGCTTTTGTTTTCCCTTCAAGTAAACAAATTTGATGAACATAATTATTGTAAATTATTGCATTTTTTTGCATTATTGCATTTTTTTAAAAATTATCTTTCTCATGTGGCTGTCGAGTTTTCGGGATCAGGGTCGTGGGGTTGGAGTCACGGCCGACGGGTATGATGATGAAACCAAGGCTCTGTGGGTTGACGGAGGCCAATCTCCATAGACTGCGTGGACTGATGAAATTCACATTATTGTTGACTTACTCTCAATATCCATTACTGTCTTCGTATGGTACAGTGCCAGGAACTAAAGAAAGAATCCAGTCTGTCACCTTTCCCTGCATGACCACCCACAATGATTTATTTATTACTTACCTTAATTTGTAGGCAGTAGTGGGACGAATGCATGCAGTTAGTCAAAGAATTAAAAAAAAAAAAAAATGTGTGAATAGATTCGTGAATGATGCTATGCCATGCACTAACATAATTTCGGAAATACTAAAATTTTAAATTGGAGTTTACATACAGAGGAAACTAAACCGAGAAAACGAATATTTCAAAGATTTCAACTAAAGAAGATTCAAACAACAACAAAACTCAATTTTTAATAATAACAAACCGGACAAAGACAACATTGAAAAATGAGTCTGGGGGGAGTATCTGAAATAGAAAATAAACATGAAATTAGTTCAACATTATTCCTTAATATTTACATAATACTAGACAATTGGTAAGGAGAGAATAATCAAAGTTTTGCTTAGTCCTTTTCGTTCAAGCCGATGGGTGCTCTCGTGTGGAGTTGATAGATCCAGTAACGCTCTCGAGCTTGGCGTGATTTGGTGCTAGCTTCGAGATCTGGGTCTGATGTCATTACTTCGATAATGTGGAAGCTAATGTGGTCAGTCGTGTGGCCGGCTGACCAGAAATGAAGTGGTGCTGGGTTTAAACTATGATTCCCGTGTGTCATTGTAATGTTCTCGGATACGTTCGTGGAAGGTTCTCTTGGTTTCTCCAACGTATTGTTTGGAGCATTTGGTGCATGTGAGTAAATAGATCACATTGCGGGTGCAACAATTGCCAATGAGATTGCTTTTGTAGCGTAGTCTAAGTTGTGTGTCCACGAAGTCTTTCATGTGCGCCGTTAGAGTCATGGACGCAGTATGTAGGATGTCGTTCCATCCTGACATAAAGGAGGTATCGTTGGCTCCCAGTTGTGGCAGGCAACGGAGGACGAGTGATGGGGGCATCTACTCTTATCGATGCAATAGTTGAGGAAAGAGAGGTGGACTTCTAGTCTTTCCTTCTTGCATAGGATGTTTCGTGTAAGGCGGTACGTTCCCATAGCTTGGTCGGGAATTCGTGGGCCTAATACTAGACAATTATCTAATGTGATAATAAATGAGAAGGGTGCAAGATAATTTTACCGATATCACAGAAAAATATATATGATGAATATAAATTCTGATAAAAAAGTATTATTCAACAATTTTGAATAACTTTGTCTTTCCTCATATCGCCGAAACTTATAGTCAACAATTTTACAGTCGCCTTCATAACAGATCATATTGTGGAACGCAAAAAGAATACTGATCTAGAGAGAATGGAAGAAATTCTTGCATAAAGCCTTCACTTTTTGCACGAGAAAACCGGAATGTGAAATTGAAGACCGACGAGTTCCCTGTTGACCTTGTTGCTTTGGCAGCACGCGGACCTCGGCGAAAGCACCCTTTTCGTGCAGACGTCGCGAAAGATTTCATTCCAATTTAGCGCACATAACATTATGTTATTAGATCTAATACAAAGTTGATTGTAATAGGAAGAAGAAAACAAAAATCTCTGTGAATCTGGGGATAATGAAGATCGATCTTCGTTATTTTCTTGAAGTTGGAAATCTAGGTCGCATCTTCTTAGCCGATCTAGAGGATTTCAAACTGGCTCGTACCCAGTCGCAAATTATATTCAGATGGCGTCAACCATATAAATTTTAAACCATGGACGTAACAAACTTGCAAGCTTTTAATCACATCAAACAGCAACATTTTATTGACTACTGGCTTCTTTCGCGAAAGATAAAACACAATCACGAAAGATGAAACACTTCATTTGTCAACCTATCTTTCGCGAAAGCAATGCAAAAGCTTTGCTTTGCTTTGACCGCGATGCTTTCGTGAACGTTTCGCGAATTTGCACCACTTAATTGTTGGTCGTATTGTAAGTATTAAAAAGCAGACTTCTCCTCAGCACCTGGAACACAAAGTTTGGCAGCTGCTCACACAAAGTCACATGCACTGGAATTTGGAACTTGCTGTAATGCTGCTTTCTCCCACTCCTGCAATCCACAGTCTGCCTGTGTTGCAAGATTGACAATGACATGGAGATTATACACTTGAAATCATTGATCTTGACAAGTTCAGACACCACATCACTTGGCAAACTGTCAAAATTGTTGATCTTTCCAGGTTTCAACCTGCCGAGTATATGCAGCATTCACAACCAGCCGATCAGTCATAACATTTTTTATTGTTGCTACCAGTTCTGCAGTTTTGGTGTTGTGCATCTCATCATCAGAAGACAGTGTCTCCGCCAGCTCGGATAATAAATTTCTCGTCATTTCACTAAAATTGACTGCACTGCCTCCGACTAACTCCATCAATCCTAGCTAAATAATATATAGCCCTCTAGAGGGCTATATATTATTTAGCTACATCAATCCCACACCGAAAGTTCTCTCAGCTGTGCTGATCTGCAATCCACCATATTCCTTTCCAGAACGTTTGGTTCCGTCCGTATGGAGAACGTTGTGTTTTTTTTATCCCAGCATCGCTTCTGCAGCTTGCATTTGGGGAAGTAGTTTTGCTTCCGTAGCCTAGTGTGACAAATTAGCGACCAATTTCACTGCATTTTGAAATCTTCGTTAAAAACTAAATCATCCCTGGCCCAAAGACTTTCATGGAATAAAGAAGAACCTGTTAGGATTATTTTTGTATCATTTTGTCATTGTTTCCAATCGAACTTTTCAAGTTAGGATGCCCAGAAGTACACAGGGGCTACTTCGGATTTTTGCCGATTTGTGTAACCAATTAGCGTGGGTGTTTGAATTTCATTATTTTGACAAGTTTTATTCCATTACTGGTGATAATTTTACTGTAAAAATAAAGTTGGTATCTTATGAATATCCCTGCACCAATAAAACGTTATATTCTAAATAGTAAGTCCCGTTGTTTCAGACAAACGTTTCACCCACCAAGAAACACCCCCACCGTGATAAAGTGTGTGAAGCAGTCATTATCTACGGCTAACGTTGGTTTCCTATGCAACATTTGCCAGTGACCCGTATTGTGAAGGAAAGCAATAAGTGCTCCCTTGTCGTGGTGCGCTGTTCAATGCGGTCAGAAATGGCTCGACAGAAAATGTTTACGGTAAGGGAACTGGATTTCGCTAATTCTGACAAATAGTCAGAACATCAACTCACGGGAAAATACTATGTTTAGCAAATATTTGAATTGCTTCATAGACGGTCGATAGCTTTCTCAATGTGTAAATACGGATGTCGTCTGCTTTATTTTTTATCACCAAAGAAGAAATTAGATAGCACAGAATAAAGACAATAGTGCTTTGTAATCTAGTATAAAATTTCATTTCATTCTGTTGGATAGTTTTTTGTGCAGGAGGAATAAAATTCACTGACCCACGCTATTACGACCCACACGCTAATTGGTCACATTAGGCTATACATCATGCAGCTGAATGTTGACTTAGGTAGTCACCCAACATTCACCGTAGCTAGCTTCTCAACATTTTTCGTACCCAGGTTCAAGGGCAATAAAACTGCATACATGCATGTACACCTCGCGTACTTCATCAGTGTATTTGCCATCTTGGTATGTGCTGATCTCACTTCTATTAACACAAGAATCTAACATATGCATATTCATTTTGGAAGAACATCAGGTCATCCTTCATATTCTGTAACTCAGTTGTATCATCCAGAGAGTTCTCATGCAGACATTTTCGATACAAAACCCTGTAGTGTGATGCTAACTTCTGAGAATAAAGTTTTTACAAGCTTCCAGATCTTCCTTCAGTTGGCTTAATTCTTCTTTCAAGCTTTGAAAGGCGTCATCTTGATCTCTTAATTTATTTTGAACTGTGGACAACTTCTGCAACTTCCTCTTCAGCTTTCTTCTTAAGTTACGACTGTCGTGTAGGACCACATGAGGCTCTAAATCTTCAATCTTAGCTTGTTTGATTTCACATTCCTCTGTTACTTTTCTGAGTTCAACTGCTGTTATTGTATCTCTCTGCAAGATTTCTGACAAACACTCACAAGTGACATCTATTTCTTCATGAAGCCGAGAAATTTCCTGCTCTGCAGAGGTGAGGTCTCGATCAAGTCACTTTTGAGGAAGAGCAACCAAGTATTGCCTGAGACACAGGGGGTGAATATTTCTGCGACAGGAACTCCTGCAGCTTTCCCTCGTCACGGATTTGCCATCGCCGACATAAAATCCTCGTCCACTGCAAATTTACTGCCCCAAATGGTGAGAAGATGGGAATCTTCCAACTCAAACATTTGTTGCACCCAGTGGAGAGCAGCAGCCCATGACAAACCTTGCTGAATCAGAAAAATCCTCCCCATTCGTACAGCCATTTATCTACACGTCTACGACTGTGGCGAGAAAAGTGAGGTTATAAGAGTACACATGCACGAAGCACGCCACCTGGCGGACACCAGAAGAGGGTAGTTTTTTTCTTTTTTCTTTACAAGATCTCCAAAGCAGGGATAATGGCAGTTTGTAATAGGTTTGCTTTGCTAAAAAACAGAAACATTGTTTTTAAATGTTTACTTTTCCCCACTTCGTGTAAGCTATTTCCCAATTACCTGTCAGCTTAAATGCTTTCGTCATGCATGGAATGTAAAGTGGTAGTTGATTTCAACAGTTCAGTTATATAATGCAAGATCAATTTCAAAGAGCTATTATCTGTTCTCCATTGGCAAGGCGTGAAGTGCTGTATGTAACCCGACCCACCATATGAAATATTTCAGGAGTTCCTTTCTGACTGTATCAACCGAGGCACCCCGCGATCACACTAAAATGAAGGTCGTTTTACATGATGAAAAGAACTGATGATCCCTCTATATAATAAGCCCATGATGCATTGTGTATATTTGTCAATTGAAGGGAGGGTGTTCAAGTATCATTATATCGACATAGCATAAACACGACATGAATTTAATTTTCAACACGGGAATACTTACATTGATGTCGCGTTACATCATGCACATAGGCAAGAGAGAGAGAATTAAGGTTTAACATAGGCGATATCAGATTGGAGGTGAAATGAATGGTTGAACTCTCCTCAGTCCTATACCTATAAAGTCACCTACCTAGATGACAGTACTGATAATTTCATAAGTGATATGATCCACCTGTATCATGAAATAAGGTCACTCAGAATTGTTACTAGCACTAGCAAATCGCCTGCATTGATGTAATTGAAACAAATAACCAAGTTTCCTTCCGTTATGTATACATTATAGGATATGGCATTTTATTACTTTACGTTTTCTGCTTCTGCATTAGATTACATCCCAAAACAGCAAAAAGATATGTTTGGGGGACGTCATGGAAAGACCATCCCAACATACCAACAATGTTTAGTATTTACATTGCATTCTTTGTTTATTTTTCAGAATATCATTTTGTACAGCGGATCGTAACCATGACAAAGTTTTTGCATTCATAGCTAGGAACAGAATAAACGAAACCATGGAGTGCCATGCCTACCTCTGTGCCAAGAGGAAAATTGTAAGTTCCTCTTCACTGTCTCCAATCATTGCCACCAAATTCTAGAATTCTGACTAGATTCTAGTCAGAATAACTCTGCAAAAACTGGATAATTTAGGCTTTGATCTTTCACCAGTATAGTACCCCTCGGCCAAAATTTGGCTGAAGGGTATTGTCGTCATCATGTATGTCTGTCCGTCCGGCCATCATACCGTCTGTCTGTCACACCTTTCTCATTACCAAGATATCTTTTGAATGACTTGCCCCAGAAACATCAAACCTGTTGTGCACATCCATATCCTTCTGCCACAGAAAAATTGAGTCGTCTCGGTCTACAATTTTTAGAGTTATACCCCTTTGTTATGTTCTGCTTTTGTTAGAACATATATGTTACATCGTTACCGAGATATCTAGGAACATAAAACCTGGTGTGCACATCCATATCTTTCTGCTGCAGAATCCTATTGAAGTTGAGTCATCTTGGTGTATATATATGTGGTTGCTGTGGCAACATAATCATTTTTTTATATTTGTTTTTAATTTTCTTTTTATTATTGTTTTTTTCAGTCCATCAGTCAGATAATGTTCAGATAATATATATGGCTGCTGTGACAACATTATCTTTTTTTAATGATGAAATTTTTTATTTTTTTTATTTCAGTCCATCAGTCAAGAGTTACTTACCTATTCAAGACCTAGAAGCCTATCGAAAATGAACTCGTTCAGATAATTTATATGGCCTGTGCTGTAATATTTTCTATGGAAACCTATTGGGGGTTACCTAAACTCTCCTATGGTAACCTGTAATAGGTCCCCTAACGGGAAAATTAGGGTAACCTATGTTCACCTAGGGTAACCTTGATTGGCGGCATCTATTAATTATCGTATTCCTTTGAAAAAAATGAAAATAAACACATTATTTTATCATAAAAATCATATGTCTTTACTACTTTTTGTTTATTTCCAATCCCATGTATAAGAACTCTGTATTAAGATTTGTATTAAGAGGTGATCTGGGGTCAAATAGCCTACCGAGTTAAATGAATTCCACCAGAATATAAATGTTCATCTATCCATCTGTATTTAATTATTGAAAAATGCCGAAACGACGAGATAACTTCTTGAAAAATAAGAAACCTTCTTGAATTCTGTAGATTTATCATCGATTGATCATGATAGATTTAGATTAAAAATGTCACGAATTATTAAAAGTTTTTCGGAATTATTAACTTTTCGTTGCATAACAACAACGTGCACGATTATTTACCTTGTATTCATCATTCTTGTCCACCAACAATCGGTCAATGCGTGGTTGACGAACATCTTTTGAAGCACTTTTTTATAACAAATCTCCAAAGCTATTGTGTGTCCCAACAAATATATAGAGAACGTTTTGTCCGATTTTTTGAGAAATATATATTGTTGTGTTCTGAAACTTATGTCACTAGTACAATGCAAATATGTTAGCATTCAGTCAAAATATTACCAAACAGCACCCAATAGAACTATCTGTTTAAAACATTTTCTGTTTTGGGTGGTCATTCTCTGGGTTAAATTTTGACGTCGCCAAGGCTGAGGGGGACTTGATTTGTGACATTGTGAAACTGTAGAAATTCCATGAATGGAATAGAATGCCCTTCAAACCTACGAGTATTGAACTGATCCAAATCAACAATGGCTGACGTCAAAATTTAATGACCAGCGAAAACAGAAAGTGTTTCAAACAGATAGTCCTACTGGATGTTTGTTTGCTAATATTTTGAATGAACACTATAATATTTGCATTGTACCAGTGGCATAAGTTTCAGAAAACATCAATTTTTGTTTCTAAAAAAAATCAAACAAAACGTTCTCAATAGATTAGTTGGGACACACAATAGTCTCGTCCGAGAAACTGCATGTTGTATACCCGATCCAACCACCTCGCTGGGGGTCTAATAACACCCCAGCCACCAGTCAGATTTTTGGACCGGATTCGGGGCCTTCGCGCACATCGCCGGCAGTGACATCATATATAGTAAAATAGATGTTTAACGAAAATTTTGATTACTTTTCAAGTCTGCATAATACCTCCGTTGACCTAGCGTTAAAAAGAATTATCTGGAGATAATTTTCCCTGTTTATCTGGACAGAGCATATGAAAAGTAGTTCGCTCATGTGCAACACTAAAGGAGTTGTTTGGTCGGATTCAAACTGAACCGTGCGTTGGTTGGTTTCCCCTATACGTCATAGCAACGTAGTAAAGGTCAACTTCCGCTATTGGAGGCAGGGATGTTATTGGAGCCTGCGAAATGGAGCATGCGCTGTGGGGAGGTTGTACCCGATCATGCTGCCATCATGCTGACGACCGGGCAAGTTCATTTTCGCTCATAGTAGCCGGAGAGTGGTAGTGTGCTAGGGGAGATCATTCTTTCTTCTGCTTTCAGTGTGTATATGCGGGATGAGTATATACTTCCCTTGGCGCAGTGCCTCTCCTGTGGGTGAAAATGGACTTGCCCGGTTGGTTTCACAGCAATGTACGCCAGTTACTCGGACGAGACATTAGCTTTGAAGATTTGTTTAACAATTTCTCATGTCCGGGAAATATTTTTGATGACAAATAATTACACAGATAGACTTTGGAATATATTGTGAGTTTCGACAGCTAATGTGTTATATTAACTGATAAATCCATGAAAACCCCGTACCCTCGTAATGTGGAACAGACAGTAGTTGGACAGTCAGTGAAGTTGGACAGTAATACCACATACATAACACTTTTTTTTTATTGCTATGTCTTAATGCAGCCAAATAATTAATAATTACAACATTCAGCATCATCATAATTTCCTCTCAAGGTCATGAGAAGCTAAAGATTAATTAACAGAGGCCTAACCAATACATCAGACCTGTATTGTGATATTTCCTCACAAAATCTGTAACAGGTTTACCATGATTAGACAATGGGTAACCTGTAATGTGATTCAGAGTTAAATACAAAATATTATGGTAGATCATGGAGCATGTTCTTAAACTGGAATTGGAATTGTTCATCATAACGGAGGCCTGTGCACAATTTTTGTTTTTTTCAATCTGATGTCTACCATATATGCGATCATGACACAGTCTACTCTATTTCTTTTCTTTTCAGTTTTTGGGATAAATAACATATCCATGCCACAATATTTAGCCTCAGTTGATGGTTGTTTTTTTTGGTTCTAAGTCTAAAAGTGATGCTACAAAATTAAGAAGAAATAGGGTTTGTGTAAAAAAAACTTTTACCACAGGAAGGAAGCAATCAGAGATTGGTCAATTGTATACGCTTTAATCCGACACAGCCCGGCCATTGTTCTGTTCTGTATTGGTCGGTGGAGGCCTAATTTGTTATCTATGCCCATCAACATGTTCTTGTCCGCTGAATATCTGCAGATTTATCAAGTTGGGACTGATTTCCTGAATGTTGACTGATGAAATGATTAGTTTTTCAGATGGCTATGATGATTTCATGTTTTTTAATTATTTTTTTTATTATTTATTGTTTATTGATGGCTTAGTTTTTGCACTGTTATCTATGCCCAATCCTGTCCCAGCCCAGACTCGCATCTCGACCTCATCCTTCTCTACTGCCAGTTCCCGCAGGACACGTTCAGACACTTCTTTCTTCTGTCCCCACGCTCATCGCCAAGGGTGCCGTCAGAGAGCTGCCTCAAGCCAAGGACAGTATCGGTTTCTACAGTCATGTCTTCCTTGTTCCGAAGAAAGATTCAGATCAAATGCATATGATCATCGATCTCAGGCGGCTCAACAAACTTCACCTGGCTCCACCGCCTCATTTCAAGATGACGTCAGTCTCATCGATCCGGGCCCGCGTACATCACCAGGATTGGTTGGCCTCCATCGATTTGCAAGACGCATATCTCCATATACCCATTCATCCTCGTCATCGGCGGTTCCTACGATTCACCATCGACGGTCGTCGGTTCGAGTGGCAAGTCCCCCCATTCGGAGTCAACATCGCCCCATGGCTTTTCACCCGTATCACTTCTCCAGTCATGGCATTTCTCCATGGCATTTTTACATAGACGACATCCTCATGTGGGCAGCGGACAAGTCTCCTCTCAGCGCTCAGATCCGGTTCACTCTGCTCGTTCTGCGATAGAGCTGGTACCAGCACAACTTCGTCGTTACATCGGGGCAGTGTTATTTGCGCTGAAAACTTACCTCACTTCCACTCTTTGCATTTCTTGTTTCACATGAAATCATCTAGTAAGAATTTTGAATAACACAGTTCTCTCCCCTGCTAGTCACCTGACTGCTCACTTACCCATAATTCCTTCTTCTTGTTTCCTACTGCTGTGGGTCAGGAAGTCATTTGGTCAGCTCCGTGAAAATTGCATATTTAAATAGCGAAATCACTAGCAGTTGGATTACCTCAGACGTCTGATATTCTTCAAGAAGTCCTTTGGGAAGTATTCTTTACGTTATCAGCGAAATTATGGCTCAAAATATGTCTCAAATGTCATGTATGTCTTGTGGTGGTGACAAGCCTGTATATGACCTCCATTCCACGTGTCCCCAATGTCGCCAGGGAAGAGTATGTACCTGGGATACGGCCTGTGAGGAATGTATTGTGTGGGCGCCCGGCATATTCCAAGTGTATCTGGCCGGGTCACTGGCAGCTATTGAGGAAAATAAAGCCGTTATGTCTACCAATCTCGCCAATGAGACGTATGTAGCTATGTCTCCCCGAACCAACGTGGTCGAGGAGACTAGGGGGTTTGTTGGTTCACCAGCTCGGTCTACGCTAGTACTTTTGTTGAATGTAAATAAAGATAAACAAACGCCCCCTCCCGCTCACGATTCTTCCATTTCAGACCAGGCGAAGGGTCAATCAGGTAAGAAACCGACCCGGGTTGTACAAGTGGAAGGGACAATCGAAGATGTGGAATCCGGCACTACGACGATGAAGGGAAATCGGTAACGGAGCCAGGCTTAGCGTGGGAAAGCGAGTCAATTCCGATCTCTCGATCGGATGCGACTTATGACTATGAAAACTTGGGCAATACTGGTGAGGCGCCTAACGTAAAATTTTCATTTGGTTCCGGGATTGGGAGATTGCCTTCCTCAACCCCGTTGAGGCCTGGACTTTCCGGTCGTTCTATAACATCGTCTAACACTGGAACGACTGGTTTGTCTAACTTCTCCCAATCTGCTTCCGGTTTCTCTGGTGGCCTTCCTCGTCCCCCTGCCGAGACGTTTGTCACTACGAGCCTTCTGGGCCACCAGAGATTGAGGTTCCCACAACAACGGCAGTATGGTATGTATGCAGGTACCTATGATATGCCAAATTTTTTACCTGCCTCTGAGACGCGGTATAGAGACCCCTCTCAAGTAGGTCAAATTATGCGGCATCCGGTTGCTAGTTTGACTTCGCCCCTGCGTGGCTTAGCTCAAATTTCTGCTTCCGGTGGTATTCGAGGTACGGGACCGGCTATGTTATGTATGATGCGTCCTCCTATACGTGCTTCCGGTTTGCGACCTTGTATGCCAGTTCACCGACCTTTACAGTGGCCGTGCTCACGGTCATTCGTAAGGTCCCAGAGTGTGGACACACCCCGTCAGGCCCAGCTTCCGGTGCACTCTCAAGTGACGGATCCTACGTTGGCTGCTATTCTGCGCGGAATGGAACAGCAACGTCAGGAGATGAAGGAACTGAGAGATGATGACCAGTCAAATAAGGACCGGTATGCCGCCGCATCAGGTTTTGTCTGAACAGTCTACGCAACCGGAAGCAAGATTGACAGGGACTATCCCTTCCATTACTCCTCGTTGGCAGGAAGCCCCGGAAGCTATGGAAGTGGATAGGGACCAGTACGGTAGCTCGGAATTTAATGAACCTACCAATACTGATCCAGATACTAGGAAATATTATGATTTAATTTCCGGTATCTATGACTTGATTCCTGACATGTAGCTTCCGGTCCCACATGCGGGGGATATCGAAACTGAGTCGGGAGAGTTGAATCGGGTTACGAGGTCGGTTTCCACGCTTCTGGCCTCAACTGCTATACATTCTATTTGCCACTTGTTCCATAGAACATTAGCAGAACCCGCTACGCAGGAGGAACGTGCAGTCAGGCTGAGACCTAGAGCTCGCTTCCGCCCTGCAGGATCTTCTGGTCCGTTCCCAGTACAGAAGCCAAACATACGATCATATGGCGTACATGATTCACCGTTTAGCTTCCGGTCTGCAGAGGTGAACGGCGATTTTCAGTATTTGTGGCCTTCAAATACCAAATTGCCTAGTAATCCGGATGTTCCGTTTACGAACAAACAGGCCTCCGTACTAGAGGAAACTGCCCGACAAGGAGTGGCGATCACGAATCACCTGGACTGGTTTCTCAAAGCCATTAAGGATGGTTTGTTTTCGCTGTCGGGTGCGGAGAGTCAAGAACAGTTACAGGAGGGAATTAACCTCGTTCTTGACTACCAGAAGATTGCTTCCGGTGCAGTAGAAGATTTGCTGGTTCATAACGCCTATCTATCTTCTATGTTGGTGTATTCAAGGAAAACTGCCTTCATTCCTTTTATGCACGATTACACACCGGAAGCAGTAAAGAGAAGCCTATTAGAAACTTCTACGGCTCCCTCTTTACTGTTTGGTGATGCTGTTGCCGAGGTCCGACCTGAAATGGATGGTATTGAGCATGACAGGTCAGTGGCTTCCGGTGCTTCGACCAAGAGACCTATGGCTTCCGGGTCGGGTCCCAAGGCGAAGACTAAGAAGAACCCGCCTAGTTCCAAGGCTGCTAAGGGTGCTTCCGTTCAACAGCAAAACCAAGCGCCTGCTTCTTTAGAACCAAGATTATCGAGCTTTGGCCATAAGAAGCAGGGTAAGGGGATACCAAAGAAGAATACCTGATGTCTCGGGCCATACCGGGTGGCTTCCGGTATGGCGGGAACACCGAGACATAATGTTTCCGGTCCCGCCACAACTAGACCTTCCGGTAGGGGGAAGGCTTCAGTTGTTTTGGCGGAACTGGATAAGGATCGGGGCGGAAACATGGATCATTCGAACTATCAGATACGGCTATCGCCTATTGTTCGACACGCTTCCCCCTTGACTGCATCTCCCCTTCCGTCTCGTATTCCATTGCGAACGGGTCATCTATCAGCGATACAGTCCTCTGTGGACAAGCTGATAGAGAAGGCTTCAGTAATAGAGCTTCCGGTTTGGGATACAACACCCGGGTTCTATTCGCCGGTCTTTCTGGTCCCCAAGAAAGACACGTCCGAGATGCGCATGGTTATCAACCTCAAGCGCCTCAACAAGGACTACCTCACTCCACCGCCACACTTCCGCATGGAGTCCTTCCGGTCTATCCGGTCGGTACTCAAGCAAGGGGAATGGCTGACTTCTCTGGATTTAAGGGATGCATATCTTCATATCCCGATACATCCAGAGGACAGGAAGTACTTAAGATTCATGGTCGGCAAACGACGCTTGCAAATTCAAGTGCTTCCGTTCGGCCTGTCAACTTCCCCTTGGGTGTTCACACGGGTGTTTACACCAGTGGCACAATTCCTGCACAGTCTAGGTATAAAGTACCACTTTTATATCGACGACTCCCTGCTAAGGAATGCCTGCAAAGAGCAGTCAATCCTAGACACGCAGTTTGTCTTAAGGATATTGACTTCTCTGGGATACATCCCACACGAGGAGAAGTCGGAACTGACTCCGTCGCAAAGGCGCAAATTTCTGGGGGTGGAATACGATACGCTTTTAGCTCTCGGCAAACCCCCAGAAGATCGTTGGCAAAAGATAACAACGAAGATACCTCAAATCCTCAAGTTATCTCAAGCCAGGGCTTTACACTTTGCTGCGATAATCGGCCTCTTGACGTCAACACAGGACGTAACACCAAGAGGGCGGTTGCAGCTTCGTCCCTTAATGATTTACTTCAATCATCAATGGGTCGAAAGACAGTTGAATCCGTGGATACCTGTCACGCCTCTTGTCAAACAATGCCTCCTATGGTGGCTGGATCCACTCAACGTTATGCCGGGTGTGTCCCTACTTCCGTTTCGTCCGTCACATCACCTGTTCACGGACGCATCTATGGAAGGTTGGGGAGCCCACCTCGAGTCCAGGTCGATATCCGGGTTATGGACAATCGAGGAACGCTCGTACCATATCAACGTGTTGGAGTTTATGGCAGTGACACATGCCATCCGCACGTGGGTGAGCGTATTGACCGACAAGAACCTGCTAGCTGCGACGGACAACACATCAGTCGTGTCCTACATCAACAAGCAGGGGGGACGAGATCTCCGCAATTACAAAGCCAAGCGGAAATCTTTTTCGGTCTGTGTTGGGACAACAACATATCAGTGTTGGCCAGGCACATCCCGGGGATTCTGAATGTCTTAGCGGATTCGCTTTCACGACAGAATCAGATAATTCCCACAGAGTGGCAACTTCACCCAGCCATACTAAAACAAATAGCTCATGTCTGGGAGATGCCACACATAGATCTGTTCGCCACTCGGCGCAACAATCTATTGCCCCTGTTCATGTCGCCGGTTCCGGATCCATCGGCATATGCAGTGGACGCCCTATCGCAGGACTGGTCAAGGATGGTAGCATATGCGTTCCCTCCTCCAGCTATCCTAGCGAAGGTACTCCGGAAGATCCACGAACACACTTGTGTCGTTTATCTGATTGTTCCGTGGTGGCCAGCAAGGCCGTGGTTCCCGGACTTACTGGATCTTCTGGTAGATGTACCAAGACAACTTCCGGTGTGGCACAATCTACTGCGCCAGCCCGGAATGTCGATATTCCACAGCCAGCCAGGACTGTTTCACTACCACGTGTGCAAGTGCTCAAGAGACACTTCGCTCAGGCGGGATTTTCAACGGAAGTTGGGCGCCGAATGGCACAATCAATTCGACCGGCCTCTTCCACTTGTATACCAATCAAAGTGGGCAATCTTCGATCTTTGGTGTGGAGAGAGGGATATCAATCCATCCAGAGCCACTATCCCTGAAGTAGCAGAGTTCTTATTACACCTGTTCCGGGATACGGGCTTGGTACCCGCTACAGTCGAAGGGTATAGGGCTGCCATTGCTCAGCCTATTCTTCTGGGTACTGGGATTAATCCCTCGACTGATCCAAATTTATCTGCACTAATCAAGTCATACAAGATAACTGGTCAGTCGGTTGTTCCGAAATTGCCAAAGTGGGACTTAGCCTTGGTACTTCGGCAATTAGGGAAGCCACCATTCGAGCCAATAGAGGCTATTGATCTCAAAATGTTATCATACAAAACTTCGTTTTTGTTGGCTCTTGCCTCGGCAGCTCGTGTGTCAGAACTGCATGCGCTCGATAGAAGGAACGTCAGACACTCTTGATTCTATATCTCGAGAGTTCACAATTCCAGCCGTATCTGATTTCCTTTCGTCCGGTCTTGAATCAGACATGTTGATGTGTCCGGTTCGTGCACTTGCGTGTTACCAGAATCGTACAGAGGAGATCAGAGCGGGTAGGAGGCGTTTGTTTATCCCTTTTGATCCCAAAGCCAAACAAGAAATTAGCAAAAATACTATCTCAAGTTGGCTCAAAAATACGATTCGGCTAGCGTACTCCACGGCTACGGATAGACAAGCCGCGCTTGTAAACGTTTCGGGTCACGAGATTAGGGCACTAGCGGCATCATGGCCTCTATGGACTAACAGATCTGTGACTGACATTATGAGGGCGTGCTACTGGAGGTCGAACACGACATTTGCCTCCTTCTACCTCCGTGACATGACGTTAGCATGTGTCGACCTCTATTCCATCGGCCCACTTGTGACTGCACAGCGGGTGTCTGTGGGACCGAGGCCAGCAAGATAAACACCTGGCGTACAGTTTTTACCCTGCTTGCTGGTGAGTGCATTTTCCTCTCGCTCCCTTTCGGAAAAAGGGGGGGGGGCGTATATGCGACTCGACCTTGGAGTCAGAGTAGCGACAGAGGTTCCCTGTGTACCATAGGCATATAGGTTGATCTCATGGAAGATCGATGATTTCTACTCTGTACTAGTCATCTTGTTCACAGCATTTATCACTTACCACGGATTGTATCAGTTTGCCCGCCAACCTTTCTGTGGCATTCTATGCAAAGAGTGGAAGTGAGGTAAGTTTTCAGCGCAAATAACAAAAAAAATTCACAAGTAAATTTTTTGTTATTAAGCTAAAACTTACCTCACTTCCAGTGATGCTCACCCACCTCCCCTCTGTGATACATCCTAACCATGTATCGCAGTGGAAACAAGAAGGAGGAATTATGGGTAAGTGAGCAGTCAGGTGACTAGCAGGGGAGAGAACTGTGTTATTCAAAATTCTTACTAGATGATTTCATGTGAAACAGGAAATGCAAAGAGTGGAAGTGAGGTAAGTTTTAGCTTAATAACAGAAAATTTACTTGTAAATTTTTTTTTTCGACGCTCTCCATCAAGTGGTTTGTCCCCTGGAAGACTGTTGGACCAAAATTCAGGCGTTGATACTAAGGTTTTTGTCATCAAGTCATCAACCTCTTCGGCTTTGGCAAAGCCTTCTAGGACTACTCACATCCACACAGGACCTTACTCATTACGGACGTCTCCAAGTTCGTCCGCTGCAGTACCATCTGTCTCCTTATCTTCAGATGCCATCCCTCAATTTATTAGTGCCGGTATTGACGTCTCTACATCCACAGCTGATTTGGTGGCAGTCCCGCCACAACGTCATGCGGGGAGTTCCGTTCCGATTTCCAACTCCGGATCACCATCTCTACAACGATGCTTCCGAGACCGGTTGGGGAGCCCATCTGGACGGACTGGAGGTGTCCGGCAGATGGTCGATGTTGGATGCCAGGCTTCATATCAACCTTCTGGAGATGAAGGCAGTCATCTTAGCAGTTCAGCATTGGAGTTGTCGTCTCGTGAATTCGTCCCTTCTCATCGCAACGGACAACTCTACTGTCATTGCTCACATCAACAAGATGGGTACCACCCGATCGTTTTCAACGTGTCGTCTGGTGTGGGATCTTTTCGACTGGGCTCTCATACATCACTGCCATCTCACTGCTCCCCATGTTCCGGGTCGGCTCAATGTATTAGCGGACCGCCTTTCTCGACCCGACACCGTGCTTCAGACCGAATGGCAACTTTATCCGGAGGTCTTCCATCATATCAGCAACATCTGGGAGACTCCCTTGATCGACCTGTTTGCGACGAGGAACAATGCGCAGCTCGCCCTCTTCGTCAGCCCGATTCTGGACCCTCGAGCTTTCGCCATCGATGCCCTTTCAATCAACTGGGACAACTTCCTGGCTTATGCCTACCCGCCCATTGTCCTGATTCAGGAAGTTCTTCTAAAGATTGCTCAGCACGACTGCGTCATCCTGCTCGTAGTTCCGTGGTGGCCTCGTCGTCTGGTTCCCGGCTCTGGTTCCGCTTCTCACCGCTCCGCCACGTCGCCTTCCAGTTTGGCCCAGCCTGTTGCGTCAACCTACACGTCTGCAGACTATCCAGAGTGCACTTACAGTCCAAGGATTTTCAGCAGAAGTTGCACAGACGATGGTTTCAGCCAATCCATCTTCCACATCGCAGCTCTATCAATCAAAATGGGCTTATTTCATCTCCTGGTGCTGAGAACGAGACTCCTTTCCCGACTCTGCCTCTCTTTCCTTAGTAGCTGACTCCCCCCTTCACCTGCATCGAGATAAGAAGTTTCAAATCAGCACCATTGAGGGGTACCGATCTGCTTTGGCTAGGGTTTGACATCTTTTGACCGGCATCGACATTAGTCTGAATGACCACATCTGTGCTCTCCTACGTGCCTTAGCATTACAGTCTCGCGGTACTCGACAACTGTTACCGAAGTAGGATATTGGTGTGGTTCTTAGTGCCCTTCTTCGTTCGCCTTTCGAACCTCTACAGTCAGCCTATATTAAAGCTGTTTCCATAAGACTGCTTTCCTGGCGGCCTTCGCTTTGGCGTCTAGAGTTTCCGAGCTTCACACCCTGGAAAGGGAGTCGTTGACCTGGACGGCAGATGGCATCTGTTCGTTCCATTCCTGAGTTCATCGCCAAGAATGATTCTGTGCGCCAAGGTCCTTGTGCGCAACGTTTGTACTCTATCCCTGCATTAACAGACTTTGTTCGTGGCCTTGATGACGACATCCTGTTATGCCCTGTACGAGCCATACGTCACTACCTCACTCATACCGTCCCTGGTCGGGGATCTCGTCGACTGTTATTCCTGTCTCTTCAGCCAACTGCGGTTCGTGACATCACCAATTATACTGTGGCTTCTTGGTTGAAGAAGACCATTAAGTGGACATATCAACTCACCCTTGACGCCCCCCCACTCCTAGCCTCTGCTTCTTCCCATGAAATGCATGCCATCGCTACTTCATGGCCTTTATGGAAGTACCTATCCTTGGATGACATTGTCCAGTGCTGTGCTTGGAGTGCCAATTCAACTGTTTTTGCATTAAAGCTTCCCTTCTATTACAAACCGCCATTATTCTCCTCTGGAGATCTCATTTGCAAAAGAATTAAAAGAGTTAACTCCCCTGATCCTGGGTTACCCAGGCAACGTGTTCCATGCACTCGCCCTTTGATCCCTGATTCTTCATATTTTTCCTTTTGCAAGCCAGCATAGCTGACGTGTTTGGAAGATCTCTGCTGTGATTTATATCTAGCGTAGTAAAAGTATATTTAGAGTAGGAAGGTATTGGTAAGCATTATGTCTGATGTAGCCACTCCTTCGACATTCTGATCGTTGTACTGTATGTCAAACTCACAGGTCGCTTGCAGATCGACACTTGTCGTGCCATCTTTGCCGACCGCAAATTTGTACACAAAACAACCCGTGCAGTGAATGCGTGGACTGGGGCGACGCAGTTTGGCATAGGTATTCTACCTTCATGCAGTCTACGGCTATAGCTACATCTGTAAACGTCGACCGACTGAAAGGGAAGCCTCAAATTTGAGATCTGATGACTACCAACGGTAGTAAGGACCCCCCCGGGACAGTACAGAGACGTTTTGAGCCCGAAAGATCATTCCGATACGGACCCTAAACATAAGATGATGGCCCATGTCAAACTTTCTGATCCGGACCCTCTACATTTGGATACCTTCTCATCCCGGATCCGGACATCATCATCCCGAAGTCCGGACTCCCCGGTCGAACTAGAGATGGAATCAGCTCCGAAGTCGGACTCTACAGCTAAAGTAAAGAAACCGGCCACGGTACAGCTCAAAGCCCGGGATCCGGAACATCAACTTCCCGGAAAATCGAGCCGGAATGCAGACCGGGACCCGGATAAACGAGAACATTCCCGTAATCCGGACACTCGAACTACGGAGGACCGGAACGACCATACAAGACACACAACCCGGAGTTCCGATCATCATCATTCCAGGGATAAAGATCGCCTTCCCCGTCCCGGACGTCGCTCCCGTAGCCCGGATTGTCGGCGAATCGAAAATACGGATCGAGAGAGGAACCGGAATCCGGACTCGGATTTTCGGTATTATCAGCGCCATTCTCGCATAGAAGATCGAGATCGAGAGACGGCCAGACATAGAAGCCGGTAACCCCGGGAGAAATTTATCCGGACGAGTCCCCGTTATCAACCACGTTCCCGTAGTCCACCCAGATATCGGCGACAGAGTCCTTTATGGCCAGGGTTTGGAAATCGGAACTTATCTTCTCTCTGTCCACGTCAACCTCGTCGTAGATCACGCTCTCCAAGACGACACCAGCCAACAGAGACGATTGGACATCAGGCACAAGTTGGAAAATCTACGCAAAAAGATTCTTCCAAAAACCGGACTACCTTCCCGAAACGGAAACGGACTTTGCGGGAAATTTGACGCAATCCACTCCAGTTTAGCTGTTCTTTCATCACCACAGAAGCGTAAAGAGAGAACACGCACAGAGACGTTGCCGACAACCACGCCGTTGCCCCAGACGCAAATTTCAGATAAATCTTCGGAGAGTGAGAGAAGTCAGAGATCCCGATCAGCCTCAACTTCTCCACCACCGAAACGGAGACGTAGTCGTTCACCTTCGGCAGACTTGTCCGTATCACCACCACCGGAGTCTGATTCTGATTCGGACAAGAAAGAAGCTATTCCGTTCAAGACCAAGATGGCGGCGATTTATAAGCTCAAACCTAACATATCGCCCGACCTTCTGAAGATGAGAAGTCCCAGGCTCAAAAGAAAAAGCGTTTAACGGCAGCCTCTGCTTCTGCTAAAGATCTACCCCTTGTAAACCAGGGCGGCCCGACAACCTTTCCCCCATCTCCGGAGTGGAAAAGATTATTGGACCAGTACGAGGAAAATAAGCTGACTTCCAATGCTGTATACCCTAAATGTCCGGGAGTCTTCAAACCTTATATACTTCACAACAGGTTACTACCGGATAAGCCGGCACGTGTAGATGGTGACATCAGCACTATTTCTTTGACACCGAAACCATCCATCATCGACCTCCCCGTCTTACAGGCATTACAGGTTGAGGAGATGATGCTACATCAACACCGGATAACCTCTTACACCGACTATTTCATCGCTGGAATGAAAAATCTCATTAAGGAAATTGGCGAACGCCCTCAACAAAAGGAAGCCGTTCCCATCATGACAAATGAGGTCGATTTTTTGTGGGGATTCCTCGACTCCTTAGACAGCCAACGCCCACATCATGCAGACTGCCGCTTTCTCCTTCTCTACAGTACTTCAAGCAAGGAGATCGGCTCATTTAAAAACAACTGAAGACAGACGCTACACCTCATGCTAAGACGACATTACTACAGCAACCCTTCGCCTCACACATGTTGTTTAACGATGCCTTCCAGACTGTCAGATCAGAGGTTCAAGACGAGAGATCTTCCCGACTCATTGACGTTTTAGCGAAACAGCGCCCCACTCTGGACAAGTTCAGCAAACCGAAGGGTCAAGGGAAGACTTCACGACAGAACTTTACCAAGACCACCAAGAGCGACCAGCCCAAACGTGGCAGCTTTCGAGGTAAAGGCAAATGACGTGGTGGACCTGAGTTCCAGCCCCCGGCCACTAGGGGACGGGACTCCGGACACCGTAACTAATCAACTGATACCTCCATCCAATCTCATCATTCCTCCATTTCATCAATTTCAGCATCCGTTCGTCGGAGGACGTCTGCAGACGTTTTGACAGAATTGGGAGTCCATTACCAACGACAGGTGGGCCATAAGAACCTTAAGAGACGGATTTCATCTCACATTCCTCAAGTACCAACGTCTCATCAGGCATCCACAGCCCCCGAAATTCCCAATTAGACCAGAACATCTGCAGACCTTAATCTCTTCAGTTCAGATGTTAATCCAGAAACAAGCCATACGAGAGCTCAGCCAAGATGAAGACACTCCCGGGTTTTACAGTCCAGTGTCCCTCGTCCCAAAGAAGGGCTCCGATCAACTGCGCATGATCATAGATCTCCGACGTCTAAACAAAGACCATCTAGCGACGCCTCCAAGGTTCAAGATGCCGTCCATTCCTTCCTTGCGGTCCCGACTCCCACTGAAGACTTGGATGGTATCCATCGACCTTCAAGACGCCTATCTTCATATTCCCATTTACTCACCTCATCGACGTTATCTTCGTTTCGCCATTGCCGGAAGGAGGTTCGAGTGGCAGGTTCTTCCTTTCGGCATATCCATCGCCCCGTGGTGTTTCACCCGCATCACTCAGCCCATCGTTTCATATTTCTTCACCTACGGGGCATCAACATCGAGATTTACATAGACGACATCCTGCTGTGGTCCGTGGACGAGAATCTTCTCAGAGCCCAAACAGATTTCATCCTTCAGGTCCTACGTCAGATTGGCTTCATCCCTCAACTGGAAAAATCAGAACTACAACTGGCTCAACAGAGGCATTACCTAGGAGCATTCATCGATTCTCAGAGGGGCATTATCCTACCGCCGGAAGATCGATGGAAGAAACTCCAACAAATAATAAGACAATTCTTATCGTCACAATACCAACCCTCGCAGCAGTGGCAGGTACTACTAGGGCTGCTAACTTCAACACAGGATTTGACACCGTGGGGCCGACTACAGGTACGACATCTACAATTCCATGTCCAACCGTTCCTACGAATGGAAACAGACAGCCCGATGGTGCCAGTACCACAAAATCTCCATGCACATCTCAGATGGTGGCAGCATCGACTCAATGTGATGATCGGAGTACCATTTCGTCCGCCTCATCCAGACCGCTATCTTTTCACAGATGCATTGCTAACGGGCTGGGAAGCCCACATGGGGGACTGGGAAGTTGCCGGACGCTGGCCCCAAGAGGAAGCCCAGCTTCACATCAATGTCCTCGAGATGTCGGCCATCATTCATGCTGTCCAACACTGGCTACCTCACATATCCCAGTCATCTCTCCTAGTGGCCACAGACAACATGACAGTAACAGCGTATGTGAACAAGTAAGGCGGCACAAGATCACATCAACTATTTCTGAAGACATTGGACTTACTACAGCTAGCTCAGCTACATCAATTCCACATACGAGCACGGTATATACCGGGGAAACTCAACATTCTGGCAGATGCCTTGTCCAGACCAGACAAGATCCTGCAGACGGAGTGGATGCTACACCCGCAGGTTTTTCAGAGCGTAGCACAGATTTGGGGTCAACCTCAACTAGACCTATTTGCGACCAGGCACAACAAACAGATAGCATGCTTTGTCAGCCCAATCCCAGATCCGCAGGCCCTAGCCGTAGATGCGCTGTCGTTGGTCTGGAACGGCCTACTAGCCTACGCCTTCCGTCCTTATAGCCTTGATTCAGATGATCCTCAAGAAAATTTCAGAGGATCGATGTATCATCGTCATGATAATCCCGTGGTGGCCTCAACGACCTTGGTTCCCGCAATTACTACTGCTACTCACAGACCCGTCGACTACCAGTGTGGCGAACTCTTCTCAGCCAGCATCGTCAGGGAGTTGTCCACGAGAATCCGTCCTGGATGAACTTACACGCCTGCAGACTATCGAGCATTCCCTCCGAACAAAAGGATTTTCAACAGAGGTTGCACAAACGATGGTCAATGACAACAGGAAATCAACCAATCGAGTATACCAATCAAAATGGAAGTATTTCAGAACGTGGTGCAGAGACAATCAGCTTAATCCCGATTCTGCCTCTCTACCTATAATTGCTGATTTCCTCCTCCATCTACATAGAGACAGACACTTCCAGCACAGTACGATAGAGGGTTATCGATCTGCCTTATCTAGAGTTTTACGTCTATCCATCAACTTAGATATTGGGCAAGACAAGGACATTTCGTCACTCCTTAGAGCCTTCGCCCTCCAATCCCGACGAGCACAACAATTACTTCCAAAGTGGGACCTTGGTGTGGTATTGAGCTCTTACCGATCATCGATCCTTTGAACCACTAGCGGATGCAACTATAAAGTCAGTATCCTACAAGACGGTCTTCCTGATGTCGTTCGCACTAGCAACTAGAGTCTCCGAACTTCATGCCCTAGAAAGGAAATCACTAAAGTGGACTCAGGACTGGTCAAGAATCTCATTACGTCCCACCCCGGAATTCCTTGCTAAAAACGAACCAACGCTTCCTGGACCACACGCTAAACGTCTCTACGACATCCCGGCGTTATCCAATGTGTTGGACTCGAACCTGGACGAGGACAGATGTCTGTGCCCAGTTAGGGCATTACGTCACTACATTCATCGTACAGACCCTGATAGAGGCACCAGACGCTTTTATTATGTGGTTTTACATTAAATACAGAGTTCAACTCAGGTTACGTGTTCCTCATGTCTGCGATATGACTTAAATCGACCGGCGACCCAACCTCCTCTGTTGATAGTCTGGCGGTTTGTAATAGAAGGGAAGCTTTAATGCAAAAAACAGAGAACATTTAAAAACAATGTTTGTGTTTTTTATTAAAGCAAACCTATTACAAAGGATGCACCCAACCCTACCTCCCCGCACGCCTTGGTCGTTATTCAACACGCCAACTACTGGGGCAGGAATATATGAAGAATCAGGGATCAAAGGGCGCATGCGTGGAACACATTGCCTGGGTAACCCAGGATCAGGGGAGTTAACTCTTTTAATTCTTTTGCAAATGAGATCTCCAGAGGAGAATAATGGTGGTTTGTAATAGGTTTGCTTTAATAAAAAACACAAACATTGTTTTTAAATGTTCTCTTGTACCGACTTAAATCTGAGAGACATGTCAATACAATCAGAGTGACCACGCTTGGGCCGCTGGTGGCTGCCCAGCATGTGGTCCAATAACTTTCCAAAAACGGGGGGTATCATCGATCAGCGCAGCAACTCAGTCAGTCAGCCATCTTGCTGCATCATCAGCTAATCAGCCATTTCACATGTCCACCACAATACATGATCACCTCAACAGGTCAGCCAGTTGCCAACTCACAAGACATCTTACAAGACCTGACACAATGGTGAGTATTGCTTTTAGGTATTTGTGTCAGTTTCAGGTTTAAAGTACAGAGAGTTGGTGTATGACGGCAATTAAGACCAACTTACAGGATCATCACAAGAACAGCTGCTGTCAACTCACAAGACATCTTACAAGACCTGACACATCCGTGAGTATTATTTCAGGTTTATTGGTGTCAGCAACAAGGGACTAAAGTACAGAGAGTTGGTGTAAGACGGCATGTGGACTTAGTGGTATAAGATGGGCACCTTGTATACGATGTTGCTGGGATGTACATGACTGCTTCCATCCATTATACATTGCTTACAACATGAATACTCACAGCGCCGCCGGCCCGAGTTCCTTCATTGGGGTAAAATTGTGCACCACATCCACGATCACGGTTTGCGTGGACGAGTAATTAGTGGCCACATTCACAATCTATTATTGATTACTCCATGACTACCCTCAGTGTCTCCGACCCGGGTCCCTCTGTCGAGTATTAAGTGTGCCACGTCCGTGATCATCTCAGCGGTTACTCTGCCTGCTACAGGAACTACAACAAGGCCGAGGTCCCTGCCTCCCTCTGTTGGTAGTGTGGCTAAGCAATAGCAGGTGTCGATTTGAGCAATAACTATTAAACATTTATAAACAATGTTACTATTTATTATCAAATCAAACCTGCTATTGCTTTGATTACCCACCCATCCTACCCCTCACTCTACGGCCTTGCACAAACACACACCACTGGCTGCAGGAGTAAGAAAGAGGAGGTCTCAGGAGTGCGCAGGCGCCGAGTAACCCGACTGAGCTCCCTAAGGGGAGATAACTTTTATTTTTTCTGCAAATAGAATCTCCAACGGAGGATTAAGACTAAGCAATAGCAGGTTTGATTTGATAATAAATAGTAACATTGTTTATAAATGTTTAATTTTTCATCCTCAATACAATTGTGTTGCGGAAACCTGTCGCTTATGTAGCTATCAATGAGAAACGTACCGGTAATGAAAAACTTATTAGGCCATTATTCAAATTATTATTATTATTATCAGCCCATCAAAAATTTGTCTAATGTGATAATAAACGAGAAGGATGCAAGATAATTTTACCGATAGCATAGAGGAATATATAAGATAAATACTCTGATTAAAAATATTATTAAACAATTTTGAATAACTTTCTTTTCTCATATCGCCCAAACAGTTTTACAGTCGCCTTCATAACGGATCATATTGTGAAATGCAAATAGAATACAGATCTAGAGTGAATGGAAGAAATTTTTGCATATAGCATTCACTTTTCGCATGAGAACACCGGAATGCGAAATTGATGACGAAGAGTGCTGTTGACCTTGTTGTTTTGGCAGCACGCGGACCTCAGAGAAAGCACTCTTTGTGAAGATGTCGCAAAAGATTTCATTCCAATTTAGAGCATATAAAATTATGTTTTTAAATCTAATATAAAGTTGATTGTAATAGAAAGAAGAAACATATATCTCTGTGAATCTGGGGATAATGAAGATCGATCTCACGATATTCGTTATTTTCTTGAAGTTGGAAATCCGTGTAATTAGAAGTTGCCATTTTCACCCAACTGTTCTCCACGAATGTGACGGACGACATGACAAAGTAATTTATTACACACGTTTACATTCATGAGAACGAACCGAAATGAACGGAATGAACGAAATGAACGGAATGAACGCAAAAGGAGGAACGGAGTTTGAACGAAATATAACCGAATTGTGAACGGAGTTTGACCGAACCGTTTGACCGGAAAAAACACAAAACGGAATGAAAAGAACGCAAAATGAACGAAACGAGTGTAAACATTAACGCAATTCGTACTGTATCACCAGTTACATGTACAGTGAGCGCAAGAACTAACCCACCTTCCAGACGCGACCTGGACGCGTCCGCTCTGCGTCCGCTCTGCGCCCGCCTCGCGCCCGCCGTGCGACCACGGTTTCGGACGCGTCCAGCAAAAATCAGATTTGGACGCGCCCGGTCGCGTCTGGTCGCGGCCGGGCGAGACCGGGCGAGTCTGAATATGGTATTCACATCGATTCTGAGCGATACTTCTTCCTGATCGAAATGACTTACTTCATCTGACGAAAAATGCAAAACCACAACAACTTTTTCACCAAATCCCGTCTTTAAAGTTATATTATAAAATTCATGAGTGAGTCCTCCATCCACTAAACTTTTCTGATTTAATCACTTATGTCATTTGTAGTTTCGTTTTGCATTGTGGTTGTTGTTGTAAATCTTAGGAATGTCTCTCGTGAAACAGCATTCTTGAACATTATTTTGTCATACCGAACTGATGCTCAACGGTATCTTCCAAATCAGCTGAGCTCTATAACGCTAGGCTTTTCTTTATGGGCAATGTAAAATATAACTCTGGATTTCTTTATATAATCGGCAATGAAATTATTCTTGTAATAAACAATGCAAACAGAAATTCCGGAAACATCTTCCTCGATCTGCTTTGTCGAGAATCATATACCGAAAGATTTTGGCAAAAATAAACTGAGAGGGGTGCAGAAAACGAGGGATGAATGTCGTTACTTGAGTATAACTTCCATATTTACGTTAATGAAATATATACTCATGTAGTATATGATGTGGGTAATTATTTTGTTAATGTCATCTTCACGCTCCGCTCACTGACGAGGTGTTCATTGCAAATTAATAATTCTTTCCAATCTGCTGCGAATTAAAAAAGAATAATAATAATTTGTGTATGTATAATGGAACATTTTCCCAATCAATTTTAGCCTTTCACAGGTCATCTATTAGACCTATTCGTTAATATAGTCACAATCAGAAGCAAATTACTCGGGAGGCGTTTTGAGAGACAATTCCAAGGAAAATGTTGTGTAAGGAAAAATTCAAAGTTATTATAGAATTCATGATATCCTCTATGGAGCCGACAGCCTGTAAGTCGGTGGAGCTGTCACTCCGTCAGCCAACAAAGCTGTGGCCCCGCCAGTTTTTTCCATTCACCAGTCTACGGCATTTTGTCTGTAATCGTATCGTTACTTGGGTACAACTTCCATATTTACGTCAATGAAATACATATTCTTGTTTAGTATATGATGTATTTTGTTAATGTTATTACGCTTCGCTCTCTGACAATGTGTCCATCGCAAATTAACATATCTCTCGAATCTTAGGATGATGGGTGTCCCGTTCTCACTCAGTTTCCATCGTGAAAGTTGTAGGGTTATTTTGTTCTCACTCATTTTTCATCATGGGAGTTATTTGTTTGTGTCCATTTTAATTTCACCCAATTACATTATGGGACCTGCATGTTTATAAAACCACTTATGATAGGACATGTAGAAAGTCACGTAGACACCCTTCCTTCTTCCGACGGAGAAAACAGGGACGCATGGTAAATGAAAAAAATAAGTGTTTGTTTTCACCAATCAAGTGTTCCAGGTCTGTTTGTAAGGATGCACGTATATTCGTAACTTTGGGAGTTCGTTCATTTGTGATAAAATTGAACTATAATATGTATGAAGACTATACATTCTTTTTTTGTCCAGTCTGTCTGTTTTTCAGATATGGTGTGCATGAGATGAAGAAACGGCATCTGAAGCCAGCGATATTTTGCGCTCATCTGGGGTATTTAACTCATTCGGTACCGTAAGCGCCATTTGGCGTCGCAGATTTGGGTCTCCTCAACCCCATGACGCCATATGGCGCAAATCATAACTGTCGTGGGAAAATAGAATTTTCATATCTAAGCATTGTCAAATGTAATTAAAGGCCTATATGTTTACGAAGCTTATTTTCTCACGTAACAATTTCTGAAATTTGGATTTGACTAACAGAGAAATTATTTCAAGATCGTTGTTTGAAAACGCAGATAAAAAATAAAATCACGAAAATTTCCAAAATGAAGTCGGCCGTATACACCACCGTTGGAATTCTTATTTTCCTGGTCTGTTCAGGAAGAAATATCACGTAAACCATACATATATCGAAAGATAAGATCGCTATCTATCCGATTATATATAAAGCATTTTCGTATTGAATGAAAAATATAACGAAATAAAACTATAATCCGAGAAGAGATCTGTGAGAACATCGCGCCGTTTCGGCAGACATTTGCAAATGTTCAAATACCTGGAAGAATCATACGATTCCTTGAGAAATCTGACGAATTCACGAGATATTTTCTGTCAAATTTTCTGTCAAGGTACAGGTATATATCCATTGTTGAGAATTCCTACGATCGTATACGTTTGGTAAATTTATTTCCCAAATATTTCGCTATTGTCCGACACCAACTTGTCAGAATTTCCCTCCATCTTTTCTGTTTTGATTTCCCCAAACAAACCCGCGATGAATGAGGCAACCCGATTGGCTCGCCTTGTGACGTAAACGCTCTTATCCAATCCACTTGCCCAAAACAGCGGGCTTATCAGAAAGATCATTTCGTGAACACTGTGAAATTGCTGTTTTCAATCCAATCAAATCTTTCGTTTCACTGGCCATCCGATGGTGATTCTACTACGAGAAGAAAGCTGAATGAATGGGCTTTACAATGATACCACTCTCAAAGAGAGCCGTGTCTACCCGCGGGAGACCAAAGCGACTCTCATGTAAACTGGTGACATTTTTGAATCTCCAATCTCAAAGCGAGGCAGCATGACATCATTCTCAAAGCGAGCCGTGTCTACCCGCGAACTACTTCCTGTATTAGATAACTCGCTTTCACGGCCAAGTATACATACCGACAATAATTTGTTCGCGATTGATATGCTCCGAAACGGAAAGAGTCATTTCCCAATTATATAGCCCACGTTATGTTTAGCAATTCGCTTCTAACTCGGCGGAGTCAGCAGGTCAGTGACAAGCCAGATAATCATACGCCGCCTACTCACCCCCCAAATTTTGGGGGGATGGCTCCCATTTACGCGTGAGACTCTTTCTCGCAGTAGGGAGTCTCGCGAGACGAGAATGCAATGATACGTCATTCATTGAAATCGGTTCAGGGAAACGGAGCACGGACGCGATTGAATCAGACGAGAAAAAAACACTTCTGCTTCATTATTTTGCGTGTAATATAATCACTATCAACGGAATTTCTACCAGATAAAAACGTTAATTTATAAGTTATATGTGGATGAAATAAATTGAGGAAATTATCATCTTTATCCTGGGAATGGATACTACAATCAGCTATAAATTTTACCAGCCAGAGATTACGTACATCTGAAACCAGACCATGACAATTTTGATGTTATTTTTGTTGAAGCATTTTTTTCAAACAGATAAAAACATGTTTTCATGAAATTTGCATGCATAATTTCATGTATATAATTATAAAAATAACACAAACACAATTTCTGATGCTTGTGTATTTCATGGAGATATAAAGTTTCAAATTTTATTCACTTTCATAAACAAAATATTTTTGAAATGAACTTTTGGTCGACAGCTTCTGTGATGGACATTTGTGCACTGCATACATTGAGACTCAGCTGTGGAGCTACTGGAACTGAGGCCAGAAATGACGCTCGGTACTGAATGAGTTAACCATCATTTTATTGCATTTTGATCTTTTCGCCATACCAGTATACTTTTAATTGTTCATTACATGCATGTGCATTAAATTTAACTTTTTGTTTTCAATCTTTTTATTGTTTTTTTTTTCTCCAACTCGGATGCAACCACAATATGCATTAACTGAGTACATTATTTTCTTGTTCAGTCTGACTGTTTTTCAGATCTGTCGTGAATGAGATGAAGAAACGGCATCTGAAGTCCGTGATATTTTGCGCCCATCTCCGGTATTTATCCATCAATTTATTGCATTCTGATCTTTTCCCCATACCATATACTTTTAATTGTTTATTACATACATGTGCTTAAATTGAACTTTTCAACCTTTTCATTCTTTTTCAACCCAACTCAGATGGAACCACAGTATATCCATTATGACTTGTATGTCTCCTGCGAATTAAAAAAAGAAAGAATTTGTGTACACTGAAAACATCACTTTTCCCGATCAAGTTTAGCCTTTCATGGGTCACCAATACTTCAAATATTCGTTAATAGTCACAATCAGAAGCAAATTATCAAGGAGGCGTTTTGGCAGACAACTGCAAGAAAATGTGGCGAAGGCAGAATTCACAGTTATTATAGAATCCACGATATCCTCTATGGAGTCGACAGCCTGGACGTCAATGGAGCGGCGACTCCGTCATTCAACAAAGCTGTAGCTCCGCCAGCCTGTTCCCTTCCTCCGTCTACTGCATTTTGTCCGTAATCATCAATGGCATTAATTAAATGTGATCTAACTGTTCTTGTATTCTCTTCAGCCAAACGTCTCTCAATTGTTTTCTCTTATTTCTAACAGGTACAATGATGTCAGGGTGGAGTGACAATGAAATATCTGTCCAACATTTCGGCCATGGTATTGATGCGATCACATGCATTTCTGGACTTCATGTATCATCAGATGATCTCTGAATATGTTCTCTTAAAGGAATAGACAACCTTTGATAAACGTATATTGCAAATGAAAGAACAATTTCAGGAGTGTCCAAAACCATTTTTATTTCAATTTTGCAATTTTTTCCAACCGAGTAAGAAGCCGTTAATGATAAATTCTGTGGCTTGTAAGGCCGCCGCCATTACGGCAAGTTTAGTGACGTCACTGGGCCATAGAACACTGCAGTGAACTGGGAGGACACGCACAGTTTGCCTTGCACTGGAATAATCGCAGCCCGATAGGCTAGCAGGTGTGGCTATACATTCTTGTATTCTGTAACCTGCAAATACCGGCTAATGTTTGTACAATAACAATGATCTTATCCTTGTTGTTGAGAAATCGGGTTTGATCTGTCGGCCAGTCTAGACTGTCTAAGTGTCAAAAAACACAGCATCAAGTTGTCTGATAAAATATATGCTTTCGTTATTTTCCAATACTTTTCAGCTGATGACTACGCCAACATGCGTCAACATAATTAGGCAGTAAAACTGACCGAGATTGTTTAATGTAACCGAGAATGAGAATAATCTGATTTCTGTTTTACCAATTCAAAGAATCGAGCCTCAACAAAGACCGGCACGGGAAAACGAAACTAAATCTGCCTCAGCTGGAGGGCCATTTCTCCGGGGAAAGATTGTCCGGAGATTTTTCTCACCGTTGAACTGTTGCCGAAAGAAACTGTTCAGCATGACACGGCCGTTAAACACCCACCCAAATATCTAGCGTGCGAGAAAATTTACCTGAGAAAGTTTATGGAATAAATCCTTGTCAGCTAATGTCAGCACCTGCACATGTGCTCGTCTGATCGTTTCCTAACAGGACATCTCACAGCAGAGCTGACTAAACGAAATCGGCGACCCGGCCGGCTTTTACGGTACATGCATCCTCGACCGATTTCTACGGTAGATCGTCTTCAATGGGCTCGAACACGCCTGACACTTCTTGTATCCCTCGACACTGCTCCCAAGCAGCGTAGATGAAAGCACGGTTTGGCCCAGCCAGCCATTGTCATCAGTCAGGTTGAAAATCCCGGAAATGCAAGGCGTCGGACCCTTGGAAAAAGTTGAAAATCACTTGCTGCCATGTTTGCTGTCTTACAGCAGAGGCCCAATGACGTCATGAGCTAGTTGTCACGTGGATATCACCCCGTCGCTCATTGGTTAGACCATAAGGATGGCATAAAGATGGTGGCTCCCTTCATTCAACACATCTGGTCATTTTCCCAATGTTTGGGAGTATTTTTCTTCGTTAGAAAGAATCTCAAAAATAGGAAAAAAATATTTTTGGGCTCTGTTTGGATTGTTCTTTCAGTCGCAGTTTACGTTTGCCAAATGTTGTCTATTCCTTTAACTGAGAAGGTCCATAATTCCTTCCATTGAGAATTAGTTACCCTGATACAATCTTCGTGGCTTAGCTGGTATATTTTATAGGGTACTGTACAGCTACGATATGCAGCATATATGAATACGGTTCGCAACGTGGGTACAATGTATTCAATATTTATATGCAAGCGTCTAGTCCATCATCCAATATTCAGCCGTAGTAAACCATTGAAGAATTTCCGCGTCCATGATCCAAATTCATATAATTGCATTAGCATCAAATTAAAGGAATAAATAATAGTATACATAAAACTAGCGGTGCCGACAAGACATCATGATGTTCCAAAAATGTCAAATCCCTATGGCTTCTCAATTCATATGATTTTCATATGGATTACCTGTTTCAATATCGGTAAATCCCGCAGTTGATTGTAGGGACACTTTGGAACACAGATATTGTTCAAATGTTGAGTATTTCATCCTAAGGGATTAATTAGTCAAATGTGGGCGCTTTTAGGCAGATGGGCCTGCTTATGCACGAGAACTGCATGGTTTACGTGCGAATTTTTGTTACCTGCGCAAAATCTGAATTCAAAATCTGAATTTGGAAATATAAATCCCGGCGTTGGTTACTCCGCTTCAACCGAGAAATAAGTTTATGAAATACACAGCATCAGTTTACATTCAGATGTGGCTTTTAATAAAACGTCAAATGTATGTGGAAGACGTAAGTTCACAACACGAAAGGAAAAAGGATTACGAGACACATCTGGGATGAAGATCAGAATGTTTTTTGTTAAATTAGTTTTGACCCCAAATCTTCAGATGACTTATAGCTCATATATTGTTAGAAATATAGCAGTGAAAGAGACCAGTCTTGGTTTTTGTAGGCAACAAGGTACGTCGTGTATTATCATGTAAATCGGATCCACAATTTTTCTATAAATACAAATCAATGCAGAAATATACATGCCTTTAACATTGAAGATATGATTAGGCATTACGGTTCCGGAGTACGATTTGTTAAACTCTTTCAGAACTACGAAATAACTGTTTTATCTCCTCCTACATCTTAGTAATATTACTGATGCTCGAGTAACAACAGAATGAAGTGAAAAAATAAATATTTGTATGGCTGACAATCAAGATCCACGACACAACGTTATACACTCTCGTGGAATCAGACTATATATTTCCTCCAGTCACGATGTACCGTGAACGCTTGCAGACAATACCAACTCGTAGTATGGGAATTGTCTTATTGGTAACTCTTGACGTCAAATTTATCTCTGTATCTCTCTCCCTCCTCCCCCCCCCCCCCTTCTCATAATATACTACAATAGTCTAGTCCGGCATTCAATGTTCGGCCGTCGTTCATTAAAGAATTTTCGAGTTCATAATCCAAAGATCTAATTCATATAACAGCATTAGCACCATATTCAAAGAGCTTTTTGAACTCCTTCAGAAAACTGGTGATATGTCCGATATCTGGGATGAGGTTCTATATTCAATGACCAGCTGCTTTTGTTTTCCCCTTAGTACAACTGGATGAGCATAATGATTGACGATTGCCCCACTGACGATATATCTTATCGATGAATGAATGAATGAATGAATCTTTAATCACCATACAGTATGTACAATATAAAAGTATGTATATATATGCAGAGATTATTGTAGAAAAGCAGACACATTTTTTATTGTTTTAAAATTATATTTGTCATTTGACTGTCGAGTTTTTGGGGTCAGGGTCGTGGGGTTTGAGTACGGGTGTGATGATGGAGCCACGGCTCCGTGGGCTGACGGAGGCCAATCTCCATAGATTTACGAAGTCGCGTCTCCGTGGACTGATGTAATTCAGATTGTTGTTGACTTACTCTCAATATCCATTGCTGTCTTCGTATGGTACCGTGCCCGGTATGACAGAAAGAATCCAGTCTCGTCACCTGTTCCTGCATGACCACCCACGATGATTTATTTATTACTTACCTTAATTTGTTGGCAGTAGTTGGACGAATGCATGCTGTTAGTCAAAGAATTCAGAAAAAACGTGTGAAAAGATTAGTGAACACAGAGCTTTCGCTATGCCATGCACTAACATAATTTCGGAAATACTAAAACTGTAAATTGTAGTTTACATGCCGAGAGAACGAACATTTCAAAGACTTCAACTAAAAAAAATTCCAACAACAGAAGTCAATTCAAGTAACTAACAGGACAAGGACAACATTAAAAAAAGAATTTTTCGGGAGTATCTGAAATAAAAAATTAACATGAAATTAGTTCAACATTATTCCTAAATATTTACATTTAATGCTAAAAATTTGTGTAATGTGATAATAAACGAGAAGGATGTAAGATAATTTTACCGATAGCACAGAAAAATATGTAAGGTTAATATAAATTCTGATAAAAAAAATATTATTCAACAATTTTAAATAACTTTTTCTTTCCTCATATCGCCCAAACTTATCAACCTTTTTACAGTCGCCTTCATAACAGATCATGTTGTGGAACGGAAATAGAATACAGATCTAGAGTGAATGGAAGAAATTCTCGCATAAAGCCTTCACTTTTTGCATGAGAAAACCGGAATGTAAAATTGGAGACCGAAGATTTCCCTGCTGTTCTTGTTGCTTTGACAGCACACGGACCTCGGAGGAAGCATTTCTTCGTGAAGACGTGAAAGATTTCATTCGAATTTAGAGCATATAAAATTGTTTTTAGATCTAATATAAAGTTGATTGTAATAGGAAGAAGAAAACATTTATCTCTGTGAATCGGAGGATAATGAAGATCGATCTTTGTTATTTTCTTGAAGTCGGAAATCCTTCCGTGTAATGATGAGTGATACCACATAAAATAGCCTATAGCGTTATGCATTTATGCAGGCAAATAAAATGCGGACAATGGCAGATAAATTTTATAAATATCGTACAAAACGCATTAATTAGACTCCAGATTCTAGGTAATCAATTTGACCAGAATGAGTAATATAAATGAAACTGCTCAGTGACATTTGAAGTCCTTTGTATGACAAAGAATTCAATTGCGTCTGGACGTGTCCAGACGCACCTGGTTGCGGCCGGGCTCTAGGCTTCGCCCGGTCGTGGTCCCAGAGCAGACGCGAGGCGGACGCGGGGCGGGCGCAGAGCGGACGCACGCCGGTCGCACGCCGGTCGCGTCTTCTCAACCCTTAGTTCTTGCGCGTACTGTACAATGAAACTTCTCCGCATGGTCGATGTATACAATTAAGAAATTTTCTTCCCACATTTCTATTGATGCAGCACTACACATGCATTCTTTTCATTGTATTTTTTTATCTCTAATTAGAGGGGGGGCATATAGTGACCGCTTTGTCCGACCATCTGTCCATCCGTCTGTCTGTTTTTCCATCGTCTGTCCGTCCGTCTTGTTCGCGCAATATCTCGGTTAATATTTGATGGACAGGACTGAAACTTGCTTGGAATGTGGCCAGTGCCTCGTAGTTGTGCAGCGTAGAGTTTTTTCCGAGTTTTGGTATAATTTTCAAGAGTTATGACCTTTTTTCTGAAACTCTGCGAATGGGACTTGTCCGGGCTGGATCTTGGTTGATATTGTATGGACAAGTATGAAATTTGCATGATATGTGGTCAGTACCCTGTAGTTGTGCAGCGTGAAGTTTCTCTGCGTTTCGAGTATATTTTGAAGAGTTATGGCGCTTTTTTCTTTAAATCTTTGTGAATTGGGATTTGTCCAGGCTGGCCATGGATCTCGGTTAATATATGAACAAATATGAAATTTGCATGATATGTGGTCAATTCCCCATAGTTGTGCAGCGTGAAGTTTCTCTGATTTCGGTTATATTTTCAAGAGTTATGTCCCTTTGTTTATCAAACCTAAGTGAATGGGATATATTTATCCAGGCTGGATCTCGGTCCATAACCGATTGGACCAGGGAAAATAGCTATATTTATGTTATTCTACATTCCAAAGCAGACCACATAGGTCCTGAAGTATGAAATTGCCCCAAATAGAGTGAATTGGGTGAAAAATTCAAAGTTCACTGATCGCTTCATAATTTCACCACAATATACTCCCAAGGAATGTAGGTCTCATAACCAGGTCACATTTTCATCTTTTCATCTTGCATCGAAACATTGTATTATCACTTGTTGGTCGATACTTGGAATATGTATTATGCGAGGCAAGGCAAAAATGTGACTGAAACAGAATTTTTATTATTATCCAAATTAGGCTGATTGCTTCCTTCATGTGTTTTTACGAATTTTCTGCGAGATTTTCTGCTATGTTTTATAAATTTTTTTGTATTGCTGATGACTGAGCTATTGTGATTTACTTGGAGAAGAATAAACAGATCCTTCTTTCTTAAATTCCTACATATCATCTGATCATTTCTTCTGAGTTGAGAGTATTTCCTCTGAGTCTAGCCATTATGATATGACTGAAACAAGGTTGAAAACGACGTTAAACCATATTACTCACTCACTCATTCTGAGTTGAGGCTTCATGCTTTTTTTGATTAAATTATTTGGAAGCTGCATTTATAGACATTTTGTTCCTGTTCTCTCTATTTGAATGAGACTTTTTTCTCAAATTCACATTTGTCTTGAGCTGTGAAATCTTGGGAGTTGAATATTTTGGAGTTGAATATTTTGGAGTTTAAAATCTTCGAGTTGAAGATCTTGGAGATGACAATCTTGGAGTTGATTATCTTGATTTATCTTACTTGGTATCAGGTATAATGTAGATGCCAGATTTAAAATATTGAAATTTGGTCTTTGAAAATGTGAATACACACTCCTCAAAATGCGTGTTTCTCTTGATCAGCATGGACAGACTATTGACAAACATTTAATAAATAGTCAGATTCAACAAGCAAAGTTGGCCAGACTCTAATCTGACATGCAGCTCCTACAAGATAGTTTATTATACTGATTTCTATTGAATGTTATTACGTTCAATAGAAATCAGTATTATAAAATATCTGGTAGGGGCTGCATGTCGAACTAGCCAGACTCCTGCTCCCAGTGATCGATGAATGTAATTACACTACAAATTTTACAACCAATTACAGGTTTTATAGCAATGCAGAAGATGTCAGATCTAGGTATTCAGATCTAAGCGTGACTGAGGTACATCTTACTCTAGATAACGGCTTTACAACGTATATCATATGGATTAAGATCAGCGATACGGATTTGATATTTTTGAAACATCATGATGTCTTGCTGGCATCATTGAAAACTGTTGACCACTTCTGTCTTGCAGGGAATTAGCATAGTTTTATGTATACTATGATTTATCCTTTTAATTTGGAGCTAATCTTATTATATCTATTAGGTCTTTGGATTATGGATGCGGAAATTCTTTAATGGACGAGGGCTGAATATTGAATGACGGACTAGACGCTTCTATTCATACATTTTAATTTTATGGATCAACAGAAACCCGACATCAGTACTATCAGTAGTTTCATTATGAAGGGCACTGCTTCCCAAAATAAATAATAGTATAAGAACTATTCTTACTGCGCATGGTTTGGGCGGGAGCAGCATGTTTATCAAGGCGGAGTTTTCAGTAAACATCATGTCTTGAGCTAGGCTCTAAGTTTGTAGTTTTGTCCGTAATAAATACGGTATTTGATCAAGTGATCGTTGTGACTATTTTCAATTCACAGGTGTCGATAAGTTTATAAAGCAATACAGTACGCCCAACAATTAAACTAGTATGAAAGCATGTGTGAAAGGTCGATAATAACCCTTACAGAAATGCAAGATTGCGGAGTTAGCTTGCGCTAGCTTACAATGTTAGCTACCGATAAGGTCTCATTTGAAACATTGGGAGCTCGCGCTAGCTCCCGTCAATGCCGACAGGTTGGCTCCCACTAGGTAGTGCTAGCTCCCCACAACCTAGCGCAAGCTTGCGCCACCTCCCCATTTTAGCTTCATGCAAGCTTGCGCTAGCTCCCCATTTGTGCTCTGTGCAAGCTAGTGCTAGCTTCCCACGAGCTCGCGATACCTCCCCGCAAGTTCGTGATAGCTCACGGCAACCTTGCGAAGGTCCTCACAAGCTACTACCTTGCGGGGAGCTACCGATAAGCTCCCATTTGAAATATAGCTAGTTTGCGGCTGTCCATGGTAGCCAGCGCTGGTTAATGAAGATCCAGAGTTGTATTACTGTTGGGAGGATAGAACTGGTTCGCTCGGTGTATAATGTGACTGAGTGAGGTGTCATGTCTGCCTACGGCATGATATTTCGGTGGGACAGCACTATAAAATGGCAGCATTAGATCTGCTCTGTTACAAGTAGGTATCCTCGCCCCTCCCCCTCCAGGCCCTCCCTTCCCTTCCCCGTCGTGATATAGCTGAAAAAATGTTGAAAGCAACGTTAAACCCTATTCACTCACTCGCCCTGTATTACTGTTGGTAGGTTGCGCAAGCTAGCGGTAGGTTGCGCAAGCCAGCGACCCATAAAACTTGATCCACAAAATCAGTGACCCTGGTTCAGCCTACAATTTCGCGAATTCATGATGTAGTTCAAGATCAGAACAAAGACAGGCTGAGCATACCTGTACAATGTACCAGCTATGTTATTTGCGCTGAAAACTTACCTCACTTCCACTCTTTGCATTTCTTGTTTCACATGAAATCATCTAGTGAGAATTTTGAATAACACAGTTCTCTCCCCTGCTAGTCACCTGACTGCTCACTTACCCATAATTCCTCCTTGTTTCCTACTGCTGTGGGTCAGGAAGTCATTTTGTTCAGATCCGTGAAAATTGCCTATTTCTAGCGAAATCATTTTTCAAGAAGTTCTTTGGGAAGTATTCTTTACGTTATCAGCGAAATTATGGCTCAAAATATGTCTCAAATGTCATGTATGTCTTGTGGTGGTGACAAGCCTGTATATGACCTCCATTCCACGTGTCCCCAATGTCGCCAGGGAAGAGTATGTACCTGGGATACGGCCTGTGAGGAATGTATTGTGTGGGCGCCCGGCATATTTCAAGTATATCTGGCCGGATCACTGGCAGCTATTGAGGAAAATAAAGCCGTTGTGTCTACCAATCTCGCCAATGAGACGTATGTAGCTATGTCTCCCCGATCTAGCGTGGTCGAGGAGACTAGGGGGTTTGCTGATTCACCAGCTCGGCCTACTCTAGTCAGTTTGTTGAACGTAAATAAAGATAAACAAATGCCCCCTCCCGCTCACGATTCTTCCATTTCAGACCAGGCGAAGGGTCAATCAGGTAAGAAACCGACCCGGAAGGGACAATCGAAGATGTGGAATCCGGCACTACTACGACTGTGGAGGTCGAGCTTCCGATCGAGCGGACACCTGGATACGACGAAGAAGGGAAATCGGTAATGGAGCCAGGCTTAGCGTGGGAAAGCCAGTCAATTCCGATCTCTCGATCGGATGCGACTTATGATTATGAAAACTTGGGCAATACTAGTGAGGCGCCTAACGTTAAATTTTCATTTGGTTCCGGGATTGGGAGATTGCCTTCCTCAACCCCGTTGAGGCCTGGACTTTCCGGTCGTTCTATAACATCGTCTAACACTGGAACGACTGGTTTGCCCAATCTGCTTCCGGTTTCTCTGGTGGCCTTCCTCGTCCCCCTGCCGAAACGTTTGTCACTACGAGCCTTCTGGGCCACCAGAGATTGAGGTTCCCACAACAACGGCAGTATGGTATGTATGCAGGTACCTATGATATGCCAAATTTTTTACCTGCCTCTGAGACGCGGTATAGAGACCCCTCTCAAGTAGGTCAAATTATGCGGCATCCGGTTGCTGGTTTGACTTCGCCCTTGCGTGGCTTAGCTCAAATTTCTGCTTCCGGTGGTATTCGAGGTACGGGACCGGCTATGTTACGTATGATGCGTCCTCCTATATGTGCTTCCGGTTTACGACCTCGTATGCCAGTTCACCGACCATTACAGTGGCCGTGATCACGGTCATTTGGAAGGTCCCAGAGTGTGAAGACACCCCGTCAGGCCCAGCTTCCGGTACACTCTCAAGTGACGTATCCTACGTTGGCTGCTATTCTGCGCGGAATGGAACAGCAACGTCAGGAGATGAAGGAACTGAGAGAGATGATGACCAGTCAAATAAGGAGCGGTATGCCGCCGCATCCGGTTTTGACTGAAGAGTCTACGCAACCGGAAGCAAGATTGACGGGGACTATCCCTTCCATTACTTCTCATTGGCAGGAAGCCCCGGAAGCTATGGAAGTGGATAGGGACCAGTACGGTAGCTTGGAATTAAATGAACCTACCAATACTGATCCAGATACTAGGAAATATTACGATTTAATTTCCGGTATCTATGACTTGATTCCTGACATGCAGCTTCCGGTCCCACATGCGGGGGATATCGAAACTGAGTCGGGAGAGCCGAATCGGGTTACGAGGTCGGTTTCCACGCTTCCGGCCTCAACTGCTATACATTCTATTTGCCACTTGTTCCATAGAACATTAGCAGAACCCGCTACGCAGGAGGAACGTGCAGCCAGGCTGAGACCTAGAGCTCGCTTCCGCCCTGCAGGATCTTCTGGTCCGTTCCCAGTACAGAAGCCAAACATACGATCATATGGCGTACATGATTCACCGTTTAGCTTCCGAGGTGAACGGCGATTTTCAGTAGTTGTGTCCTTCAAATACCAAATTGCCTAGTAATCCGGATGTTCTGTTTACGAACAAACAGGCCTCCGTACTAGAGGAAACTGCCCGACAAGGAGTGGCGATCACAAATCACCTGGACTGGTTTCTCAAAGCCATTAAGGATGGTTTGTTTTCGCTGTCGGGCGCGGAGAGTCAAGAACAGTTACAGGAGGGAATTAACCTCGTTCTTGACTACCAGAAGATTGCTTCCGGTGCAGTAGAAGATTTGCTGGTTCATAACGCCTATCTATCTTCTATGTTGGTGTATTTGAGGAGAAGGGCCTTCATTCCTTTTATGCACGATTACACACCGGAAGCAGTAAAGAGAAGTCTACTAGAAACTTCTACGGCTCCCTCTTTACTGTTTGGTGATGCTGTTGCCGAGGTCCGACCTGAAATGGATCGTATTGAACATGACAGGTCAGTGGCTTCCGGTGCTTCGACCAAGAGACCTATGGCTTCCGGGTCGGGTCCCAAGGCGAAGAAGACCAAGAAGAACCCGCCTAGTTCCAAGGCTGCTAAGGGTGCTTCCGGTCAACAGCAAAACCAAGCGCCTGCTTCTTTAGAGCCAAGATTATCGAGCTTTGGCCATAAGAAGCAGGGTAAGGGGAAAAGTAAGCAGTCAAAGAAGAATACCTGATGTCTCGGGCCATACCGGGTGGCTTCCAGTACGGCGGGAACACCGAGACACAATGCTTGCGGTCCCGCCACAACTAGACCTTCCTGAAGGGGGAAGGCTTCAGTTGTTTTGGCGGAACTGGATAAGGATCAGGGCGGAAGCGTGGGGCATTCGAACTATCAGATACGGCTATCGCCTATTGTTCGACACGCTTCCCCCCTTGACTGCATCTCCCCTTCCGACTCGTATTCCATTACGAATGGGTCATCTATCAGCGATACAGTCCTCTGTGGACAAGCTGATAGAGAAGGCTTCAGTAATAGGGCTTCCGGTTTGGGATACAACACCCGGGTTCTATTCGCCGGTCTTTCTGGTCCCCAAGAAAGACACGTCTGATATGCGCATGGTTATCAACCTCAAGCGCCTCAACAAGGACTACCTCACTCCACCGCCACACTTCCGCATGGAGTCCTTCCGGTCTATCCGGTCGGTACTCAAGCAAGGGGAATGGCTGACTTCTCTGGGTTTAAGGGATGCATATCTTCATATCCCGATACATCCGGAGGACAGGAAGTACTTAAGATTCATGGTCGGCAAACGACGCTTCCAAATTCAAGTGCTTCCGTTCGGCCTGTCAACTTCCCCTTGGGTGTTCACACGAGTGTTTGCACCAGTGGCACAATTCCTGCACAGTCTAGGTATAAAGTACCACTTTTATATCGACGACTCCCTGCTAAGGAATGCCTGCAAAGAGCAGTTAATCCTAGACACGCAGTTTGTCTTAAGGATATTGACTTCTCTGGGATACATCCCACACGAAGAGAAGTCAGAACTGACTCCGTCGCAAAGGCGCAAATTTCTGGGGGTGGAATACTAGACACTTTTAGCTCTCGCCAAACCCCCAGAAGATCGTTGGCAAAAGATAACAACGAAGATACCTCAAATCCTCAAGTTATCTCAAGCCAGGGCTCTACACTTTGCTGCGATAATCAGCCTCTTGACGTCAACACAGGACGTAACACCAAGAGGGCGGTTGCAGCTTCGTCCCTTAATGATTTACTTCAATCATCAATGGATCGAAAGGCAGTTGAACCCATGGATACCTCTCACGCCTCTTGTCAAACAATGCCTCCAATGTTGGCTGAATCCACTCAACGTTCTGCTGGGTGTGTCCCTACTTCCGTTTTGTCCATCACATCACCTGTTCACGGACGCATCTATGGAAAGTTGGGGAGCCCACCTCGAGTCCAGGTCGATATCCGGGTTATGGACAATCGAGGAACGCTCGTACCATATCAACGTGTTGGAGTTTATGGCAGTGACACATGCCATCCGCACGTGGGTGAGCGTATTGACCGACAAGAACCTGCTAGCTGCGACGGACAACACATCAGTCGTGCCCTACATCAACAAGCATGGGGGGACGAGATCTCCGCAATTACAAAGCCAAGCGGAAATCTTTTTCGGTCTGTGTTGGGACAACATATTAGTGTTGGCCATGCACATCCCGGGAATTCTGAATGTCTTAGCGGATTCGCTTTCACGACGGAATCAGATAATTCCCACAGAGTGGCAACTTCACCCAGCCATACTAAAACAAATAGCTCGTGTCTGGGAGATGCCACACATAGATCTGTTCGCCACTCGGCACAACAATCTATTGCCCCTGTTCATGTCGCCGGTTCCGGATCCGTCGGCATATGCAGTGGACGCCCTATCGCAGGACTGGTCAAGGATGGTAGCATATGTGTTCCCTCCTCCAGCTATCCTAGCGAAGGTACTCCGGAAGATCCACAAACACACTTGTGTCGTTTATCTGATTGTTCCGTGGTGGCCAGCAAGGCTGTGGTTCCCGGACTTACTGGATCTTCTGGTAGATGTACCAAGACAACTTCTGGTGTGGCACAATCTACTGCGCCAGCCCGGAACGTCGATTTTCCACAGCCAGCCAGGACTGTTTCACTACCACGTGTGCAAGTGCTCAAGAGACACTTCTCTCAGGCGGGATTTTCTACGGAAGTTGGGCGCCGAATGGCACAATCAATTCGACCGTCCTCTTCCGCTGTATACCAATCAAAGTGGGCAGTCATCGATCTTTGGAGTTGAGAGAGGGATATCAATCCATCCAGAGCCACTATCTCTGAAGTAGCAGAGTTCTTATTGCACCTGTTCCGGGATAAGGGCCTGGTACCCGCTACAGTCGAAGGGTATAGGGCAGCCATTGCTCAGCCTATTCTTCTGGGTACTGGGATTAATCCCTCGACTGATCCAAATTTATCTGCACTAATCAAGTCATACAAGATAACTGGTCAGTCGGTTGTTCCGAAATTGCCAAAGTGGGACTTAGCCTTAGTACTTCGGCAATTAGGCAGGCCTCGAAATTTCAAAAATTTGCGTAACCCAAACATAGTTCTGGGTCACGATGTTCACGTAACCTATTGTTCGGTTACGTAGGACTAGGTTGCGTAACCCATTGGTTACGTAAACAGGTTAGCCAAATTTTTTTTCTGAAAATGAAGAAAATGTGTATTATATATTATTATATATATATTATTACAATAAAATACAAAATTGTTTTGCGAGTCCTTGAAACAGCAGCTGACGGCAATATTCTTAAACTGCGATGTAACATGTGCAACTTATTCGTCAGAAATTCAGCAAGAAGCACCCAGGCATGGAATAAAAGGCACGGTGTTGAAAAAAATAAAATGTGAAATGTGTAGAAAGTAAAACAAAAGCAGACAAAACTTTTCTAAAGTCATCGTGAAATGACCACTTCTGGAATGTTTTTATGTTCACAGAGTCAATTTTCGCTTTTGAGCCGTTTTGCATATCGAATCTGCGGTCCGGAAGATCCGCATTCACACTGATTTCCCTCGACTTCCGTGTGCGTGGTGTCTCGCGCTGTAGAATTGACCCGCATTTGATTGGATGAATTCAGGCTTTGTATGTTGGGAGTTGTGTCCCCTTGATATCGCATGCTTACGTTTTTTTGCGCCATCAGAATGTCAGTTTTTTCCATTTCGAACCTCCGTGTTTTTATTTCTTTCTGATGCAAAATCACACGTTCATGATACTAATTCCATAATAAAAACGTGTATAAACTCCGAAGCATGATTCGAAGATACCATAGAGGAGAAATATAGACCGGTAAGGCAACGATTGATGACTGTCACTGGGCCGGTCGCCCTGACATTTTCAATGGCACTCGTCATACCGTAGTGCAAGTCGATTTTTTACGTAACCGATTATTCGTTCTGCAGAATTTACAACCACGTAACCGACACGTAACCGATCGTTTCGGTTACACCAAATTTCGAGGGCTGTTAGGGAAGCCACCATTTGAGCCAATAGATGTTATCATACAAAACTTCGTTTTTGTTGGCTCTTGCCTCGGCAGCTCGTGTGTCAGAACTGCATGCGCTCGATAGAAGGAACGTCAGACACTCTAGGGACTGGAGTAATGTAGTTCTCACAACAGTTCCTGAGTTTGTGGCTAAGAATCAAGCTGTCTACGATACTATATCTCGAGAGTTCACAATTCCAGCCTTATCTGATTTCCTTTCGTCCGGTCTTGAATCAGACATGTTGATGTGTCCGGTTCGTGCACTTGCATGTTACCTGAATCGTACTGAGGAGATCAGAGCTGGTAGGAGGCGTTTGTTTATCCCTTTTGATCCCAAAGCCAAACAAGAAATAAGCAAAAATACTATCTCAAGTTTGCTCAAAAATACGATTCGGCTAGCGTACTCCACGGCTACGGATAGACAAGCCCGCGGCTTGTCAACGTTTCGGGTCACGAGATTAGGGCACTAGCGGCATCATGGCCTCTATGGACTAACAGATCAGTGACTGACATTATGAGGGCGTGCTACTGGAGGTCAAACACGACATTTGCCTCCTTCTACCTCCGGGACATGACGTTGGCATGTGACGACCTCTATTCCATCGGCCCACTTGTGACTGCACAGCGGGTGTCTGTGGGACCGAGGCCAGCAAGATAGCAAGATAAAGACCGGGCGTACAGTTTTTACCCTGCTTGCTGGTGAGTGCATTTTCCTCTCGTTCCTTTCGGAAAAGGGGGGCGTATATGCGACTCGACCTTGAAGTCAGAGTAGCGACAGAGGTTCCCTGTGTACCATAGGCATGTAAAGAGTGGAAGTGAGGTAAGTTTTCAGCGCAAATAACAAAAAAAATTCTGTTATTAAGCTAAAACTTACCTCACTTCCAGTGATGCCCACCCACCTCCCCTCTGTGATACATCCTAACCATGTATCGCAGTGGAAACAAGAAGGAGGAATTATGGGTAAGTGAGCAGTCAGGTGACTAGCAGGGGAGAGAACTGTGTTATTCAAAATTCTTACTAGATGATTTCATGTGAAACAAGAAATGCAAAGAGTGGAAGTGAGGTAAGTTTTAGCTTAATAATAACAGAAAATTTACCTGTGAAATTTTTTTATTTGACAAAAATGCAGAACAAATCGGGGGAAAAGATCTGAATTCTGCAAAATGGTAGATTAACTATCCAATAAAATTAAAAGTTTTATACTTAATTGAGATTAACCATGGGTTAACTGAATAATGACCATCCCAGTATTTTGCTTAAGAAATAGCCTTCTGGTATTATTGTTTCTTTTACTTAACATACAAAAGGGATGCCTCCTCGATCGTATTCGATCAACTGTATCCAGTTAAATGTTAGGCCATTCAATTTGTGTTTGCCAAAACCCGACTTACCCATGTATGTATATTTTTGTGATTAAAGTGAGGTTTTGATCAGTAATATTTCTATTTACACATTCTTTAACTGAATACTGTGAAATCTATACAAAAGGAGTGCTGTTTGAGAAAAGTTTCTAGCTTTTTACGTTTCTAGCTTTTTACCCCTCAGCATGTTAGGCTGCGGGGTCTTGTTGTCGGCATGTACGTCCGTCCGGTCGTATGGTCGTCCGGTTGTCAGTCATCAACAATTCTTGTGACCAGTCTAGAAGCCAAACCATTGCTTCTAGAGACTTCAAATTTGGTATACAGGATCGTTGGGTGGTCAGCCACAAGCCACAATTTGGGTACTTTGTGATGAATTTTGCGGTTTCCATGGCAACATCACGGAAAATTCTTTAACAATTCTTGTGACCGGTCTGGATGCCAAACCTTTGCCTCTAGAGACTTCAAATTTGGTATACAGGATTGTTGGGTGGTCAGCCACAAGCACATCAAATTTGGGTACATTGTGATGGTTTTTGTGGTTTCCATGGCAACATCACAGAAAATGTCTGTTTGACTATGTGAACATGATATAAGCCAAACCATTCCAGCTAGAGACTTCAAATTTGGTGTACAGGATTGTTGGGTGCTCAACCACAATCCCATTGGATGTTTACCAGCAGTTAATGTGCCCAGGAAATTACTACGCCAATGAGGCTATGCTTTAATATATGTTTGAGGGCATAACCTAAACCCTGTTTCACTGATGTTTATGTACATGTACATGTATGAACACTGTGAATGTTTTCTGCCCCGGCTATAATTATCATATTGGGCAGCTACATGTATTATGCAAATATTATTATATTATTTATTATTTATATCAATATTTTTATATCAATATATTATTTATGTCAATATTTTCTCTCCAACTGATATCCAAATTGTATGAGTTTCCATCTGGAGCATACTAGCATAAAGGCTATTTATTGGATACATTTTGATGGTTTTTGTGGTTTCCATGGCAACAAGACGGAAAATATCCATGTAACGACATTGACGCTCTACAAGCCGGACCATTGCAGCTGGAGATTTCAAATTTGGTATGCAACATTGCTGTGTGAAAGAGCACAAGCCTATTCAAACTGGGTACATTTTGATGTTTTTTTTGTGGTTCCCATGGCAACTAAATGGAAAATATCCATATAATTATGTTGACGCTCTAGAAGCCGAACTGTTGCAGCTGGTTCAGATTATTATTAGGGTTCAAAGTCGGAATGGCTTGAAGCCCTTTGTTTTTGTTCAGAATATTTTTGTTCTTCCGCCATATTTTTCGCACTAGATACGTCAAATTATTTATTATATAGTCCTCCAATGCATCGAACATCCCATACTAAATTTATCATATTTTAATCTTTTACATGCCACTGCTAAAGCATCTTCTGCATTCAACCAAATCTTTCAGGCTTTTACATATGCATTTTCCATCCATTGTGTACCAATATACATTACACTGACTAAAACTGTCTGGCTGAGGGGTTGTTGCATCTTTTAGGTGCTGCCTCATGTTTTAAGTTCATTACAGCAAACACAAATAATATTTTGGATGGCATAATTTTGATGCAATTATATGGGTTCACTTTATGTCACAGTGCTTTGTCCTTGATATATTTGATACATGGGAAAATCATTTTAGCAATTTCATCCTATATAGCTGTACATTTATATATGGTGCTCCTACTCCCAGGCAATCGTTGGATCAGACTTTGAAGGACAGTAGTGGATGATGATGTAAATGGCTAAAAGTTGTCTCCCCTGATCAATGTGATTTCTGTATGGCTTTACATCCCCTGGTGTGATTTCTGGAAGGTTTACCTCCTCTTAGCTATATGGAAACCTTATATATCCACTCCTGTGAATTGAATTTGCCCTGAATTTGCAGGCTCAAGCTGTTACACTAACTGTATCCCAGTCGTTTAATGTGGCCAGTGAATTGTGGGATGACCATGAGGTGAAGAAGAAACAGAAACAGAAGGAGAACCAGGAACGGGTTAGTAGACAGGAGTGACGTACAATGTTCACAGTTGAACTATGAAATAATCTGTCAATTTCTGGGAATGTGTATATCACCTCGATTATTAGAAAATCTGGGAATGTGTATATCACCTCGATTATTAGAAAAAAAGGTAAATAATAATTTTTTTATGAGGTACATTTAACGTTATGACACGGTAAATGTGTGCTTAAGGATGTCCGCTGGTGGTAAATCAAAGTAATTAACTTTTTGAATAATGTGTGTTGTTGCATTCATAATTGTGTAATATGAGGAAAAACAAAGAAAAAAATATAGGTCGGTGTGCATTTTTTAGCTGTAGGCACTGTTGAATGGACTGACCTATGCTTCATGTGATAACCCAGAAAACATAGGGAATAGCCCTAGTTTTGAAGCATAATCATGAAAAATTCATATAAATAGTATTTAACTTTTTCTTATATTCTGACTGTTTGCAGATAACCACAATGTCTATCAAAATTTAGCAAATTCAATTCAAATTCTCGGCTAGAAGGCTTTTAAAGGAAATCCCCATCGCTTAACCTAGGGAAGGGAGATAACCCAATAGAAAAACAGGCAAAATGGCTGCCAAAGTCAAAAACCATCAGCGGACATCCTTAAAGGAGACGTCTCCTTAACATCATTCTTCTTTCAGCTATTTGCGCTACTGATATGGTGTTCTTAATTCATTCAATGGGATAATTTGGCATGTGTGTTTACTTTGCGAAGAATGGCTGTAGGGTACCATCGTATTTGTATTCTGAAGTGAGGCTTATCATGTCTATGGGCAATGTTGTTGTTCCATGTGACAGAGGCGACACCATTGGTAGTGTCACATGGTCTGCGCCACAACGCTAACATTTCTGCCACTCAACTCGGACATCATTCTCTCAACTCTGATAGAAGTTTACTTCAACTGTGACATATCAAATGGTAGCACCCTACAGTTGGTTTAGTGTGAAATAGAAACTCTCAATTTCCAACCTAAAATGGATTATTCCTGTAAAATATGTCAATTCACAATTAGCGAGTTATCCTTTAATTGAATGGTAACAGTTTAGTTTGAAATAATGGAGAAGTAAACCCAACTACTCATCCAGTGATAATAATATGACTGTACAAATAAAGAGTGACCTACCTGATGATTTCTGTAAATGTTCTCCTGCTCAGCTGTCCACATCAAATTAAATTTCACACAGTACAATCTATTATCCTGTGTATTACAATCTATTATAATGCTACCACTATTGTATCTGATATGGAGTAGTCCTGCATTTCTGCACACCTTGCTTACCAATCAGCTGCTTGTAAAAACTGGTACATGTAGGACAACGTATTGGTTTTCTCATTGATATGTTCGAACATACCCTTTCAACGATATCACAATAGTTATTCAACTAACTGACATGTTTTTGAGAACGAAATAAACCCTAAACGGACAATTACATTCATTAGATGCCGAATCTAGAAACCTTTCTTAGAAAAACTGCATCAAATATGCATTATATCAAATTAATCAAGACTATACATACATGTAATCGTTATGTAAAAAGAGGTTGCCTTTTAACCCTTGTGTTGTCAACTCCAGGTATACATGGAGTTAGACTGTCATGTTCCCAGTGTCGATGGTCTTTCAAAAATATTTGAAGCCAGGTGTGGAAAAATCAAACCAGACACAGCTCGCTCCATCTAAAACATATTATTTCATTAAATATTCGGTGTTTATTAATAAAAGAGACATTTGGATATGTGAAGATCGTCTACAAATGTAAAACAGAGTGTCATTTATTCAGAAAAGTTTGCTAAAACGTTTGCAACCTTCTACAACGAAATTCAGGAAGACACTCTCCACGTTTGAGATATGAAGTTGAAGGGAAAGAACTCTGCTTTTATTCCACACAAACTATTTCTGTCATGTAGTAGAAATGCGTCTGATTATTTGGTCATGTGTTTTGAATCTTTTTCATTCATCCACAAAAATCTGATCACCTGACGTAACCCAACTTCCTGATTGGTCAAACTGCTCATTAACATAACATATCTACGAGTACGCATGTGCCGTGGCCGAATTCGACAGAGTCAGAATGGCGTTTAGTTTCGATGGGTGAAGCAACAGGATTTTACATGGAATGTTTAATAAATTTTCAATATTCGTTATGCTAAGAGTAATCAGGAATACATCGTGACATCTGTAAGATTTTAGACGAGTTATTTAGTCGAGATGAAGCAAAACAGACCGTCCATCGGTAGTAATCTGAATGTGATAAAATTCCTTACGTGAGATTTACGGTACACTGTTTTTGCCAAATTGCGATTCCTAATTATTTCTAAAGCCATGAAAGCTGTAAAATGCCAAATATGTTCTGAATGTATGTTCAGGGTTTCAATTGATGTATCGTGCATCAAATACTATCCATTATATCAATTTATTTATCTATTCCAATGACTAGACAGTTGCCGTTGAGCCCCTTTTGACCAGTTCAACTCGGCTTGACAGCCTGACACTCAGACTTCGACCAGCGTGTAACTGTCCGACAGCACTAGGGTTAATGAGAAGATGATATTTCTATGTGAAAACGAGCATTTCTATGATTTTGAGACCCATGAATATGACCTGTGTGGAAGTGTTGATACAACTTACGGTGGAGTGAGATCTGATTAATGCCAGAGTCAATAATAATATGATACAGTTACCGTCGAAGTAATGAATAGTATATACCGATATATATTATATGTATATATATAAAGACAAATGTTGTACTTTAGCTAAATAAATTGTGATAACAGTACAATTTATATACACCTACCTAAGTTACACAACCAGTTCCGGTGTTGTTACCACTGTCCATTTTTTGGAGACAGCTATGAAGGGACAACATTCCATGCTGTAGATGCACATAAAGAGAAAGAACTCGCTATCAAAAGTTTATGCCTCAACCCAGAGATTGGAAGATTGGGATACTTGTTGAAACATTATGAAGTTGTCCCGAAAGATCTTCAGACATGTGTTCCACCCAAAGAGGTTAAAGTTGTGGGAGACAGAGTTACTGTCGTTGAACAGCAGAGTGAAAACACTTCAGTGACAAAGAAAGTTTGTGTATTAAGCCACTCACCCGAGCACACATGTGCACTGCAACGAAAAAACTTGAATTGGGTTAGTGCTTATGGGCAATTCCCACTATACATGTAGTTCAACACAGGGATTCATACACGACAGTTCTACGTACCAAATTTCGGTTCGTAGATTGAGTTTTAAAACTCAATTTTTCAGTTCAAAACTCAATTTTTTTGAGTAAAAAATCAGAAGTTTTCACCAAAATATTTATACTCAATTTGTGTGTTGGAAACTGAATTTTCAAGCTTTGGAAACTGAATTTTCAAGCTTCGTAAATTCGGAATTTCAATACCTGGTTGTCGGGAAATCATCCCATGGTCGCGGAAGCACTTGTGAATCTGTCGGCAGCAACAACAACATCAAGTGCAAACTCCGTCAGCTGCTCTGAATTTACCTCGGACGACTAAGTCTGTTAACGGGATATATTCATCCGAGACTAGTTATCCGACGTAATTTTAGTTACATCGACGTATATTTCTGTGGAAGAATCCCGAATACTTATGAACCGTAATTTCACTGAACAATCGACGAGTCGCCATTTTTTTTTTTGGTTTCGTTTTCGTTCTCGTTCCTTCCAACGCAGGGAGATACAAACGATACTGAATAAACACACGTTGTTTTCGTAGAATGCCAATCGTAAGTATTTCTTTGTGTATTCTGTGTGGTCTGTCTTGAGAAAATAGTAATACTGTATCATTTTCACTTTGGTTTGATCAAACGAAAATTGACACAAGCGTACAGCGTGCGGTTTGAGAACATGACAAGGGAGTGAACTCTTCCTACGAGAAAGCAAGCAAGCATTTTGAAGTGTTTCGTTGTTTTTTTTCCTTTTTTTTTGTTAACCATATTCTATCAAAATAATATCATCCTCAAGACTCCTATTATTTGTGTAACCCAATACAATCATCGTGTATATAAATAAAATATATATAATCATCGTTTTATAAACCAGTGGGATTTTTCATACTGGTGGTCATTTGTAATTGAATAATATCTCAATATTTTCACAATAACTGGAACTTCACGTATGTCATCACAATATTTTTATATTTATTAATTCACTGCTTTTGTTAAATGTTTCCATAATTGAAATTATTTTTCTGTCAATGTTAAATTTTGGATAATGGTTTCTTCAAATTTAATTTTGGATCTAAATTAATAGATAAATGGGGTTTTTATGGTATCCATATATTATTTTTTTTATAATTACCACCTAGCAAGTTGGGCCATATTTGTATACTGAAATTGGATGTGTGTTTGTATATTATTCAGACAGTCCTGTGTGGAAGTTGGAAAAAGGAATTAAAAGTTCTTTTATGTATTCTTGATTGATTGAGATGTAACAGCTTTCAGAGAGGGAAATAGTTGACACTCCTCAATGCATGTATATGAGAACTACATGTACATGTATATATAAATGAAAACCAGTACCGGCAGCATTGCAAAGTTTTACCTGATTACCTGAAGTATTACTCGTAAACAACTTGAATAAATCTAACATGATTTATTCATGTATCCTGGATACCTGAAAACATAATGATGGAAACGAGTAAACGCAATCAACGACACAAAATGGTTTTAATTACACAAAAGGTTAAAAATACATGAATTGGTAACAGTAGACAAGGTTCACAGAAGGTAACATTTACCCTGGTTTGTAAAAAAATTAGATACTCAACATTGGGGGAAAAAATGACCCTGGTTTGTAAAAAATTTATATACTCAATTTGAGGGAGAAATAATGCCGATAAATTTTATTTTAACTCAATTTGAGTGAAAAAACCCCTCAATTTTCCAGATTTCGGTTCGTAAAATTTGGACTTCTATGAATCCCTGCAACAGTGCGACACTTGGGCCACTGTGAGCTTCGGGTTGTCCTGTTGATCTCTTCCCTATGTTTATAACATGGAGTGGGGTTTTCAACCGATGAGAACTGGTATATTTTCGACCTAAGGTTGCCAGGGTTATCATAAATGTAAGCTTGTTGGTCCTTCCTTGGAATGGTGGGAATACTTCATCCATATTATTATCTCGCCTTACGAAGTAAACGGGAGATATTGTGAGAGGGGAAAGAGGATGTCGTCGTCGGTGTCCCCGGCCTGGAAATGATTAGGTTTTTGGTTTAGCAAATTAAAAAAAAAAAATCTAGAAAAATTCAGAAAAAATAAAAAAAAAATAAAATATGGGGGTGGGTATTCCACCTGGGGATTCCATGGCTGCTCCAATGTTAAAATCCCTATGAGTTTTTCGTTTAGCTAAAGTGCACATGTACATCTGAACATAGAAAGTTTGCTGCAGTTGTCAGCTGTCATTGGATGATTATGAAACTGGTACACATGTTTCTTATGATTAGAGGATGTACCTGTGCTATTTTTGAGATGAAATATTAATTTTTGTCCAAAGTATGGCCAATGATAAGAGTTTTTGGTTTCGCAGAATTGTACATGTAGGCCTCTACATATGTACATGTACATAGAAAGTTTGCTGCAGTTGTCAGCTGTCAATGGATGATTATGAAACTTGGTACAAATTCTTATGATTAGAGTATGTACCGGAGCTATTTTTGAGATGAACTATCAATTTTTGTCCAAATTATGGCAAATGATTGAGTTTTTTATTTACCAAAATTGTAGGCCTCCTACATACATAGAAAGTTTGCTGCAGTTGTCAGTTGTCAATGGATAATTATGATACTTCATACACATGTTTCTTATGATTGGAAGATGCACCTTTCTGTGGTATTTATGAGATGAAATATTAATTTGTGTCCAAATTATGAAGTTTTGAACTTAGTAATTTACCAATTATAACTATAGGTTTTTTGTTAGACAAAAATGTACTGAAAAGTTGACTGAATTTGTCAGGTTTCATTGGATGATTATGACACTTGCTATACACTTGTAAGTTTAATGTGATTCGAGGATGTGCATGTGCTATTTAAGAAATGTGACATGAAATATGAATTTTTGTCCAAATTATCGCAGTTTAGACTTTGTACAGTTCCATTGATAAGGTTTTTGTTTGGCAAAAAATTACATGTACCTCTGTACATGGAAATACTGCTGCAAATACTTTCAATACTGCTGCAGCATCAGCATCAGCAAGACGAGATGTTGGGGTTCTCAGAACGCTTGTCATATTTACACCAGTTATCAATAGTTGAAAAACCCGCTTCATGTTATAAAGATAGGGGAGAGATCAAGAGAACAATCCAAAGACCATGGTGGCCCATGTGCTGTGCATCAGTGTCGCCGACACCGGGGCAAAACAGATATTCTCCTTATTCTTCTTACATGTATGTCAATTTCGCTAGAAGATAGATAAGTTAAAATTGAAGGTTCTTGTTGTTTTAGACGGTGGATTCATGGATACTGAAGCTTAGAAGAAACCAATCAGTTTGAGATTTTGAGCGAGTTGGAGGAATTAATGCCTAACATGTTAGCGAAACTACTAGAGGCTTGACAGTTAGATACTTATGCCAAGTTTCGCCGTCTGTTATCAGAAGGAAGATTCCCGATTCATAACATATCCTATTTGTTGTTTTTAGACATAGTAGTTTTCTGCTGCAAGTTCTATGACCCAGATGAGATTTCAAAACCCAAACACTGTCAAATTCTGGAAGATTTTTTATAGACTGTTTCATGGGAAAGGACTTCGCTTTATGTCGGGCCCACGGGGGTTAGGAAATATCGCTTTAGGATCAGAGGAGAGAAGCAAAGGGCAGTCACAGAACTCCCAAATTAACTTCGCCATCTCAAGTAGACAAAACTTGTTTGGAAACTCATATTCAGAGCCTTCTTTTGTACCTGGCATTTCAGAAACGAACATTGAGACTTGCATCCCATCTGCACACGATGTACCGTGGAAAGTTGGAGTCGACGGTAAAAAAATTCACGAGGGAAGGTTATGAGTGACATATTGACTGCTGTTGAATCATCTGTATTTTAGCATACCCATTTTCCTCATCAACCGTATCTTACATGTAGTTTAAACAACACAATAAACTCAGAAATTGTTGTTTATTAATTCTTGTTTAGAAACGCTTAATGGTGCTCTAAATAAGGTCTTCACAAATTTGGTGGTTATCAGATAATCTGTAGACTTGTATAAGACGGATACACATTTGCAATAGAAGCAGGAGAATTACAATTCTGATGAGTACGCCTGTAAAATGAGTGACACGATGAGGCGTAAATGTCGAGGATGCAATTAGTTATGGTCATGGCTATGTCTGCATGGTTAAAGGAGAAGAAAACATGTGACTAATGTATACACTGAACGAAAGATCTATCTCCCCTGTATCCAAAAATGTAAGCAAATATTTTTTTGCTATTTTTTACCGGGTGCTGTACTGGCTGGGCTGATCAGTGTCCAGGATAATAGGAACTGTGGACACTCTTGTGTTCTGACACATGTAGACGCTGTTGTGATATGACTGAAAAAATGTTGAAAATGACGTTAAATCCTACTCACTCCCTCATACTCAAATGTAACTGGATAGTCTTGAGATTAGATCCTCCGGCATTAATAAGATCTTTGAGCAGTATTTGTATCATATACGAAGATGCATGGGCTAGAAAAACTAACATTTGACCGAAGTAGATTGAACTTTTTGAAACTAAAAGTTATCAGCCTGCTGTAAACAAACTATTTTTCATATATCTTTAAATTATTTGGCTGATGATCAACAAATAGATGGATTGTTAAAGCATTTAATCACTGTTATGTGGTAAAATGTCAGATACAATAAATTGTAATTAAAAATTAATACAACACTGCCAAAAATAGCGTACTTAAAACAAGAAAAAAAATCTTGTTTTAAAGGAGTAATTACTTTATTTTATTTAGGTTCCTATTACAAAGGTTAGACTGTTAAAGAAATATAACTAACTATTTCACTGTCGTTGAGGGTGATAAACTATTATTTTTATTACAATTTGTGAAGTCACGTTTCTGCTTTTAAGTCGACGTGGGCGCCGCCATGTTGCCTGTAGGATGACGTCCGCATTCAGGACAACGTCACGGCTAACGCTTGATCCAGGGACGTTCCAACTTTGGACATTTGATTTACTCTGGGTCCGAGTTTTAATTCGAGGAAAAAAACTAGCGCGGCTAATCCCACAGGGGTAATTCCTAAAAGGAAAGTGGTTTAGGTTATATCCGCCAACTGAAGAATTTCTTCCGCAGGTTTTTCAACTGAGACTTGCCCGATTCAGTTTGGTCAAAATTTGAAGCTGAGCGATGAACGAAAAGAGCGTCCTGTTAGGGATTTGAGTTGAACGACGATGCTTCTAAATTCTTAAACATTTTCATGATTATGCTTGAACTACTAAAATCAACTGGAAAGTCATTGGATTTTCTGGGTTCTTTCTTGTGCGAATGGTCGGCATGACCAACACGATCGACCTTAAATCTCCATGACGTTGTGACGTTTTTAGATGAGTATACATTCACTTCCGCTCATCTAAAAACGTCACCCAGTGGTACAATGGCGGCGCCCAGTGCACGCTGTGGCGAGCAACAAAATATTCAATATTTCATTTATTTCGCATTCTGTCAACATAAGTTTTATATAATAAGTTTTGGAATACAATTGCTGATAAATACAGTCAAACTTAAAAATAAGGTAAGTACTCCTTTAAGTAGAAATTTATTTAAAATAAGTAAAAAATATCTTGGAGTGTGGTAAGAAAAAATATCTGGATGTAAATTCTTAACTAAGAAAAATAATCTAAGTTTTTTTCATCTTAGTCAAGATAAAAAATCTTGTTCAAGTATCTTAATTAAGACAAATCTTCTAAAGATTGTTTTTACTTTGTTCAAGAAAATTTATCTAGTTCAGAAAAAAAAAATCTTATGCAAGTTAATTTTTCTTGTTGACAAAATCTTAATTAAGAGTTTTTTAGAGTGTGGTAAGAAAAGATGTCTTGCCTAAGAATAAATTACTTAAGAAAAGTTACCCAGATAAATTTTCTTAAGAAAACTTATCCAGATAAATTTACTTGGCTAAGAATTACATCATAGATAACTGAACTTATTCAAGAAAAACAACGACACAGAACTCCTAGATAAATTAACTTGCATAAGAAAATAATCAGATAAAATTAACTAGAAAAAAAAGTAAGAAAACAGAACTTGCACAAGAACATTGCAGCTATTCGATTATCTTATTTAAAAATATACAATCAAAGGTGATGTTGTTGCGTTTACATAGGCAGTTGGTATGGGTTGCTTTAGTAGGGTTGATTTTTCACATTTGTGCAATGTCCTGAAAAGTACCAAACATTTTTCATACTCTTTTCCACATAGATTTTCTTTTGTAGCAAAAATATGACAAATTAATGTTTTTAACTATTTTTTTTTTATATCATATTACTGCCAAAAACTGAACATGAATATATGCTTGTTGTCCGCCGACGCCCGAAGGGCTAAAGGGGGACAAAAGTATTGGGGTCTGTCCGTCCGTCTGTGCGTCCGTCCGACTTTGTTTCCAGACAATAACTTCTGAAAAACTGAACGGATTCTTTTCAAATTTAGTTTGTGGGTACCCCGCCTCAAGATCTCGCTTGGGATTGTTTTTCACACCGATCAGCCTATAGGTGGCGCCACCTGGGGGCAAAGTTAAAATTTTGTTTCCAGACAATAACTTTAGCAAAAACTGAACGGATTCTTTTCAAATTTGGTGTGTGGGTACCTCGCCTCAAGATCCCGCTTGGGATTGTTTTTTGCACCGATCTGCCTGTAGGTGGCGCCAACCAGGGGCAAAGTTAAAATTTTGTTTCCGGACAATAACTTTAGAAAAACTGAACGGATTCTTTTCAAATTCGGTGTGTGGGTACCTCGCCTAAGGATCTCACTGGGGATTGTTTTTCGTGTCGATCCGCCTATAGGTGGCGCCACCTGGGGGCAAAGTTAAAATTTTGTTTCCGGACAATAACTTTTGAAAAACTGAACGGATTTTTTTTCAAATTTGGTGTATGGGTACCTAGCCTCAAGATCTCGCTTGGGATTGTTTTTTGCACCGATTCGCCTTTAGGTGGCACCACTTGGGGGCCAAAGTTTTGTTTTCAGACAATAACTTTAGAAAAACTGAACGGTTTCTTCTCAAATTTGGTATGAGAAGCTTGAGATTGTTTTTCACACCGATCAGCCTATAGGTGGCGCCACCTGTGGGTAAAGTTAAAATTTTGTTTCCGGACAATAATTTTTGAAAAACTGAACGGATTCTTTTCAAATTTGGTGTGTTGGTACTTCGCCTCAAGATCTCGCTTGGAGTTGTTTTTCGCACCGATCCGCCTATACGTGGCGCCACCTGGGGGCAAAGTTAAAATTTTGTTTCCAGACAATAACTTTAGCAAAAACTGAACGGATTCTTTTCAAATTTGGTGTGTGGGTACCTCGCCTCAAGATCCCGCTTGGGATTGTTTTTTGCACCGATCTGCCTGTAGGTGGCGCCAACCAGGGGCAAAGTTAAAATTTTGTTTCCGGACAATAACTTTAGAAAAACTGAACGGATTCTTTTCAAATTCGGTGTGTGGGTACCTCGCCTAAGGATCTCACTGGGGATTGTTTTTCGTGTCGATCCGCCTATAGGTGGCGCCACCTGGGGGCAAAGTTAAAATTTTGTTTCCGGACAATAACTTTTGAAAAACTGAACGGATTTTTGTTCAAATTTGGTGTATGGGTACCTAGACTCAAGATCTCGCTTGGGATTGTTTTTTGCACCGATTCGCCTTTAGGTGGCACCACTTGGGGGCCAAAGTTTCGTTTCCAGACAATAACTTTAGAAAAACTGAACGGTTTCTTCTCAAATTTGGTATGTGGGTACCTCACCTCAAGATCTCGCTTGGGATTGCTTTTCACGCCAATCTGCCTATAGGTGTTTCCACCTGCGGGCCAAGTTGATATTTTCTTTTCATACAATAGCTAATGAAATCCTGACCGGATTACGACAAATTTGGTAATTGTGGGTACCTGAATCTCACTTGGGATTGCTCTGCATGCTGGGTAATGAAAGTTACGGTTCCAAGTCAAATCAATTGTTTCAACGTCGGGGGACTTGAACCCCTCAGGTTTTCATTACAGTTAGCATAAACACATGATCAAAATAATGTCATGCAATTGAAGTGCGAGTGAATGAATAGAATTTAACGGTGCTTTCAACCCATCATCATGCAATTGAAGGGCAAAAGTAAGTCATATATATGTAAAACAGATAAATAAAGAAATTATTTTAAATATTTTAAGGCCTTTGTTCTGCATCCTTAAAACCTCACCTTGACAAGTATTTCTTTCCATTTATAGCAGTAATACTAGAATATATTTGCACAACATTTCTCGCCCATGTCGAAGTTGTATAATATGATAAGAGACTGATATAATTGAAACCATGCAAAACGGCCAAACACCAAAAATATGATGGATAATTCTCAAAATTTAGAAAATGCTTGTGGTGGAGAAAGTCCCCAGAATGTTTAGTCACAGACAGGGTTGCAAGGTCTTGCAAGCTAAAGCATACACCCAAGTTCATATACAAATATTCTTCCAAAGCTGAAGGAAAGAACTAGGAAACAGTGGAGGAATCACTACACTGCAAACCATGTAGAATCCAGATCCCAACTTTTATGCGAATACTCAAAGCCCCAAAAGTTCCTGCCAGTCAAGATTGTCAGAGGCAACCTGTCACTAATTTACATTTCAAAGACTTGTTTCCTGAATTGACTGCAGTCTCTGGCTTGATGCAATGACTTTGGTTTGCATGCCTAGCTAGTATTCAACGTAACCCAAAATACTTTTGGAGAATTCAAAAACACATTTTCAATTTTTTGTTTTCATTATACTGTAAATATTAAATAATTTGATTAGCTAATGTATACAAAAATGTGTTGCTTTCTGGTATCTCTTCGACATGGGTGAAGCTTTTCTTGGAAATACTTTTCTATATTGCTATGCACATTGGAGGTCGAGCTTGTATCTTTGCTATATATATTTTTTTTCGCATTTGCTTCGAAACCAATGTAACAGTCTTAAACTTTCTTTCTAATTGACTGTGTTCAGGTAGACAAAAACGAAGAAACAGATATGCAGATCCACACTTTCACCAACAGAAGCTAGTTTGTTTCCCAATTTGTTGTTGTTGTTGTATATCTGTAAATCCACTCCCAAAGAACGCAAATCTCATTTTTGACGTTTTCGCTCAATTCATTGAACACATTGAGCAACAAACTACTCTCATCCACCTGTAGAATGATCCAATTATAGTCGCAGTTCCTTAATAATGTACCTGGATACCAATTGTGCAAGAACATGTCATCTTCGGTTGAAAATGGCGGCATCAAATCCATGAACCCATATGAAAACCATAACTGAATATGGAGGTGGACTTGCAAATAAAAATACTAAATTACAAAAATATGTTCCTCTCACGTATATCTTAGGCTAATTGTAACAGTAACTCTTACAAATTGACAATGAACAATTTCTGTCAGGAAACCACAGGTTCATACTATTAGTGTAGCGATCCGTTTCCACTCGATTCACGATCTTACATTTTGAGGAGACAAATCACAAAAAGACATATTAGTTAAGATAACTTTTCTTATAACAAGATATATCTAGTAAAATGAAATCCTATTTAAGATAATTTTTTCTCAAAATAAGATAAATCTGACAAAATGGAACAAACAAAGAAAATATTTCTTGAAATTTTCTTGTTTTAAAGGTGAAATGCAAAGGTTTTCATATTTCCCTATTTATATTCTTCGCGCGCTAGTTAATAATGGAAATATCAGCCCAAATACTCTGGTTTTATTTGAAGTAGTTTGTCTCCTGGTAGCTTTTGAAAAGTGCTCCAAAGTTGGCATCTCAAGCCCGAACGATTTCAGAAATGAAATCCGCATTGCTTATCTGCCCTTGTTTGACGTTCGTTTGTGACGTCACATCAGACCATCTGGCCGATCGTCAGTACTTGTAACGTTCAGTCTCCGGGCGGCTGGTCTGAAGTGACGTCACAATCAAGGAAAGATAAGCGATGACGTTTTGCAAATCTGAATTCAGCTGTGCTAGGGGTACCAACCTTTAAAAAGATTCTAGCAGACAAGATAATTCAAATTAAACCAAGTGAAATAGATAGACTGGTATTTCTATCATTATTCAACCTATATAAAATGTGAAAAGGAGAATCTAAATACCTTTGCATTTCACCCTTAACGTAATTTATCCAGAATTGAGGTGAAAAAACTAAAGTACCCTATTTTTGGCTGACAGCAATTTGCTTGTTTTAATTGACATGATCCGATGCGGATATGTATGCATGCTTGTGGTCGCTTATAAGTTTTGGAATTCTGTGACGAATCAATCAGAAGTTATTAAACAAAAACTATCTTCTTTACCTCCATTTCTAGAGAGAGCATTTCTCCAACATCATAAAGAAAACTATTTTGCACATGACTATCATTATTTGGGAAGGTAACGAAACAATTTTGGATATGGACATAATAGGGTTTTATGGTGGGTCAGTCATATTACCCAGACAACTTTTCATTTTGGGCCGGTGTACATCTTTCAGTCTTTTAAGGCATAGATAACTTATATGCCGTGCATGAAATCATTCTTGAATGGATATATGCATGGCATTTCAAACATGCATGCGGACCACATACATAGAAAATATTACTTGAAATAAATATTTTAATACTAAGCTAAGAAACTATTATCTCAACATTGTCTACCAATAAACTTGTTTCAGAAAAATTGTCTAACAAAACACTTATTTAAGTAAAAAAAATCTTATAAGATAAAACCTGATAAACTAAATCTCATATAAGATATTATTTCTTGGAATAAGGCACAACTTGCTCAATAATATCTCAAATGAGTTAATTTTTCTTAAAATAAGAAAAAAATCAGAAAATTTTCAATGACTGACAATTATTGAGATAAGTTTTCTTAAAATTTTCTAGTTTTAAGAAAAAATATCTATTTTTGGCAGTGAAGGATAAGTTGAAAATTTCACACGAATTGCTAACACACCCCATTTACTATTAGTAAATATGTGAAAACTACAAAGAAATTGGAGAATATGAACTTAATAGCTTCTCATTTTTATCTCGCCTTACGAAGTAAAGGGAAATATTGTGAGGGGGGAAAGAGGATGTCGTCATCGGTGTTGGTGTCCCCTGCCTGGAAATGATAAGGTTTTTGGTTTAGCAAATTAAAAAAAATCTAGAAAAAATATTTAAAAAATATGGGGGGGGGGGGGTATGCCACCTGGGGGTACTACCCCTGGGGTGCTCCAATGTTAAAATCCCTATGATAGAGTTTTGCGTTTAGCTGAAGTGCACATGTACATCTGTACTTAGAAAGTTTGTTGCAGTTGTCAGCCGTCATTGGATGATTATGAAACTTGGTACACATGTTTCTTATGATTAGAGGATGTACCTGTGCTATTTTTGAGAAGAAATATTAATTTTTCTTCAAATTATGACAAATGAATGAGTTTTCTGTTTAGGTAAATTGTACACACGTAGGCCTCTACATGTATACATATACATGTACATGGTAAGTTTGCTCCAGTTGTCAGCTGTCATTGGATGATTATGAAACTTGGTACACATGTTTCTTATGATTAGAGGATGTACCTGTGCTATTTTTGAGAAGAAATATTAATTCTTCTCCAAATTATGGCAAATGAATGAGTTTTCTGTTTAGGTGAATTGTACATGTAGGCCTCTACATGTATACATGTACATGCACATGATAAGTTTGTTGCAGTTGTCAGCTGTCATTGAATGATTATGAAACTTGGTACACATGTTTCTTATGATTAGAAGATGTACCTGTGCTATTTAGGAGATGAAATATTAATTTTTGTTCAAATTTTGAGGGTTTTGTCTAAGTAATCTGCCAATAATAATGTACATGTATATACATGTACACCTGTACATGGAAAGTTTTCTGAAGCTGTCAGCTTTCATTGGATGAGTTTGACACTTGCTACCCAAGTTCAATGTGATTCAACGATGTGCATGTGCTATTTAAGAAATATGACATTAAATATGATTTTTTTTCTTAATTATTGGAGTTTAGACTTTGTACCTTTCCATTGATAAGGTTTTTGTTGGGCAAAAGTTTACATGTAGATCTGTACATGGAAAGTTTGTTGAACCTTTCGTCGGATGATTATAAAACTTGGTGGACATGTTTCATGTTTTCCTATGTCCAGCAGTAATCTCAAATGGCATTGGCCTATCCAGCAGTAATGCCACACGGACTGACCTATCCAGCAGTAATCCCAAACGGAACTCAACTATCCAGCAGTAATCCCAGACCGAACTGGTCTATCCAGCAGTAATCCCATTTGGGACTGGCCTATCCAGCAGTAATCTCACACAGGACTGACCTATCCAGCAGTAATCCCAATGGCACTGGCCTATCCAGCAGTAATGCCACACGGGACTGACCTATCAAGCAGTAATCCCAGACCGGACTGGCCTATCCTGCAGTAATCCCATGGGACTGACCTATCCAGAAGTAATATGACACTGGACTGCAATATGCAGCAGTAATCCCACATGGCACTGACCTATCCAGCCATAATTCTACATGGGACTGACCTATTCTGCTGTAATCCCACACAGGTTTAGCCTATCCAGCAGTAATCCCACACGGGACTGGCCTCCTCAGCCGTAATCCCACACAGGATTGTCGTATGCAGCAGTCATTCCACACTGGACTGCCTTTGCAGCAGTAATCGCACACGGGACTGTCCTATCCAGCATTAATCCCATACGAGACTCATCTATCCAGCAGTAATCCCAGACAGGACTGGCCTATCCAGCAGTAATCCATGCTGGAGAATTGCAGGAAGATGCCGAACAACTAGAAATGAACCCTTTAAGTACTGTGTAGGAATCAAGGGTCAATTCTGACAGCGCATGTCCAGTAGCAGTCGTGGCAAAATAAACACGAAGCTGTGTGCAAAACAAACACATAGCTGAGTTGCTATGTCCGTTGAATAGAGCCAGTGTGACAGGTAGACGAACGTGTGCAGAGTAAATAAAGCTGACTGCTCCAGTGGAGGTAGTAAGTAAATAAACACGTGGCAGTGTGCAGAATTAACCCAGTGGTTGTAAAAACATGAGTGACTGAAGATTGTAGTCACTGGAATACTATGCGAACACATGTGCAGGGTACATGTACACAGTGGCTGAATAAAAACATGGTGTCTTATTGCACAAACCAGATCAAGTAAATAAATTTACTAAATCTCAAACAGGACTGGCCTATCCAGCAGTAATCTCACATGGGACTGAACTATCCAGCAGTAATCTCACACTGGACTGCCCTATGTACCAGTAATCCGACGGCACTGACCTATCCATCCTACATGGGATTAACTTTTGCCAGTAATCCCACATGGGACTGATGTTATTGTCTGTACCAGATAATCTATTCCAGACATTATTGTCTGTACCACATCACCTATTCCAGACCTTATTGTTTGCTCTACATGTATGCTTTCAATACTAATATACCTTCGTCGGATGACCCCGCAAGGCGAGATGTTGGGGTTCTCAGAACGCTTGTTGTAAATTCCCTCCGGCGGAAGTTCACCCTCCAGCGGAAGTTAGAGCAGCCGATTGGTATGTAGGGTGTGTTCTGGTTGTAAGATAGTTTAGAATTTGCAAATTAATATTAAATTTGGTGTCCAACATTCTCTCAAAGCATGATGTAAGAATTTTATATCAAGACACCTTATACTTACCTTGTGCATAATAATTAATATTATGCAATACTGTTGGGGTAATTCTAAACCTCTTATACCAAATTGCCAGAAAAAAATGGACACCCCCCTCCAGGACCGCCATCGACTCCAGCGTCATGCACCGCTCTAAATACCTGCCAAAACCTTAGACCTCAGTTTTGGTTCTAGCGCGAGTCAAACCACACGTGAATCTAAAGTGCTCCTATACTAAGGAGCTTTATCATCGTTCATTGGATTTACTCGTGCTCTCAAGCCTCCCGTATTGGTCGATGAATTTTTACATTTATGTATTTTCTCATTATGCCGAACTCCGACCGCATTTCACTGTATTCATCGTTATAAATGTATGTACAGTAGAAATCCTCAGTGTACTGGGATTGCTCAGTTGCTCGCCATTCTGTAAACAGCATATCGGGTCTATGCTTTCATCATGGGATTATTCTGCTCTGCATTTAGAATAATATATACGTTGTTTAAATGTAAATTGTATACCATTGTGATAAATGTGTTAAATGTCTGGCACGACAAACTATGGCATGAATCGGAATTGACTTTTACGATCATAGGTTGCGTTGTGCTTTACTGATCTGGTAATGGACTCTTGTTGACATGTTGCTAGGCATCCATTTTGACCGGCAGCACACCTCTCTCGAGGTAGTGCATCAGGTCACGTTGTTGAAGTTACGTAACCTCTTTGTTACTGTAGATTCTTTGTGCGAATATTCTATAGGTAGTTGGGTATACATTGGTAAGATAATACATGTACATGTACATGCAGCCAGCTATTCTAATAGCCTGAGCGCTGTACTTTATATATGCACTTTGGGTTTACGTTTCAAAGAACGGTGTATATAATCACAACAATAGCTCATTGTTGTCTGTATTTTAGTAGAATGATGCGAGGTATTTTTATGGCACATGTTATAGAAATAAAATACTGTTTAGAATGTTTCACGTTATAAACATTCTTTCGCTCCAATACTATATAGAGTTTGATTGTATGTATAGTGTACCATAATTATCAGACTATACGTTTGCACGTGTATAGTAGTTCAACATTACTGCTGCAGAGGTATTACAGTATAGGTGGGGCTGTATTGATACCTATACAATGAATCATTATTCATTGTTTGCGCATTACGGTGTTGTACGCTTGATTTTTATGGATGGACAGTTACGATGGGGTCCATTTCTTGTTAGGCCTAGAAAAATAATATTCTTGTTTCCGGTTTGCGACCAGCCCTAGGAAAATTGCAGCAACCCTAAAAAGTTTTAAACGTCCACAAAAAAAAAAAATCCTTCTAATTACGACCCATCGTCGGATTTCTCAAGGGCAGTAACTCTAACTAACCAACTAACAGGGGACGTAACTTTGTGTTGTTGGAGACCAAAATAGCGGCGATCTTACCCGTTGCGCAGAATGGAGAACCGCAGATTCTTTGCATGATAATCTCAGTCCTTGCGTTTGGAGGCGCCCAATCGCTCACCTAATCGTATCCAAAGTACACTGTTTTTGGCACACCTAGAGATTCAGCAGAGTAATTATAGAAATAATTAGGCTGTGTCTGCTAACAGCAGTATTGTTGAACGAACAGACTCGGACAGTTGGTGTTAATTTTGCTAACTCTTCCACTGGAAATCACCGCGAGAAGAAACCGAAACGCCTTTAATAAATTCTAATCAGAAACGATCGCTGCCAATTCCAGCCCGGTCATAATTTCTTCGCTTGTTTGATAAGCGGTAGTCTCCTGCATGGGATTGTGCAATATTTGCCACGTGTGTTTGAGAGCTGACAAAAATGGCGGCAACTGCGGAAAATCTTCCTTGGAGCAACTTTTCCAAGAAAGGTAGATGATTTACACATCATCATCACACAGAGCCTGTAGTCAGTAGGATGTCAATACTCCTGGGCAATATTGAACTGTGACTCGTCTGATCATTCGCCAACCATTCTTCTCGTTCACATTCACTTGAATACTATCGGCTGATGATTTTAGAGAACATTCAAGGACACTGCTCTTCGCGCATATACTATGGAATGATGATTGTGTGCCGACTTTTATATGCAGAACTGTGGCTCTGATATGGTCTTTGAGAATAGAATAGAGTTCTCTTTCTTTATTTTAAACCATTATATGTCGAACAACTGTGGTTGTAGCCTCTGATCATTTGTGATATTCCCCATTATGAAATTTGAGGTCTTTAAGACGACAGGGCTTGTGCGCATCTTTAAGATGTAACGCGAAGTCGTCTCAAGACACAGGGATCGTCTTCATAAAACCTGAACAATAATAGTTTCCAAGGTCCGGCTTTTGAGATTTCTCGAAGTCTCGACAACCTCTTTAAATGAGAGAGGATACAGTGAAAACGTCTGTTGAATATTAAGCCGATTTATTGTAAATTCATTCCACCTAACTTAGGAATGACCGGCATCATTTGGTAGGCAGACTAGCACAACCTCATCAACATCAGACTATTCTGTAAACAGTCATTTTTCGGAACTGGAGATAGCAATAACTATTACCGGAGGCATCAGCCTCTATGAGACCTGGTGATTTTAGTCTCCTATAATGTGCTGTTCATTCCATTATATACAATACTAGACGTTTACAATGTCAATTTAACCCGACATAGATGTCCTTACACTTCGGTACAATTATGACAGACAGATCACAAATCTGTCTCATTACATAATTCAGTCGTCAAAACCAAGGTTAAATCATTATACTTATATAAGCGGTTTCTACGTTATCTGTATAAATCTGAACTTACATAACTAATTCTCACAAATAGTTGTGTTTGCAATAACCGTCCTAAAGGGTCATGGAATAGTATTTCGGAAATAGGTTTGTCAAAACACATCACAATACCAAGGACGCATGTATACAGGTCTATATAAAATTGTTAAATGAAAAGTCGAAATTTATACATTTATATGGTGGTCCAGAATCGACATTTCACACCATGTAAATGGCTACCGTTTCTCCTTTTTTATGCCCCCGCCCATATTTATATGGGTGGGGCATATAGAGCTTGGTCCCGTACGTACGAAGTTTCCGGACAATAAATCTCCAATGGATCGACGGTTTCACTTCAAATTTTGTTCACTGGTGTACATCCATAAGACCTTGAATGGGATTGCGTTTCGAGAAAATCCGCGTACAGGTGGCGCCACCACATGATGTTAAATGGGCCTAGGCTAGGTTAATACATGTACAAGATGGGGTTTCCGGGCGATAAATCTCCAGTGGTTTGATGCTTTGACTTCAAATTTTGTTCACTGGTGTACATCCATAAGACCTTGAATGGGATTGCGTTTCGAGAAAATCCGCGTACAGGTGGCGCCACCACATGGTGTTAAATGGGCCTAGGCTAGGTTAATACATGTACAAGATGGGGTTTCCGGGCGATAAATCTCCAGTGGTTTGATGCTTTGACTTGAAATTTTGTTCACTGGTGTACATCCATAAGACCGTGAATGGGATTGCGTTTCGAGAAAATCTGTGTAAGGTGGCGCCACCACATGGTGTTAAATGGGCCTAGGCTAGGTTAATACATGTACAAGATTGGGTTTCCGGGCGATAAATCTCCAGTGGTTTGATGCTTTGACTTGAAATTTTGTTCACTGCTTTACAGCCATAAGACCTTGAATGGGATTGCGTTTCGAGAAAATCCGCCTACAGGTGGCGCCATCACATAGTGTTAAATGGTCATAGCCTAGGTTAATACATGTACTAGATGAGGTTTCCAGACGATAAATCTATAATGGGTCGACCCTTTCCAGTGAAATTTTGTTCACTGGTGTACATCCATAAGACCTTGAATCGGATTGCGTTTCGAGAAAAGCCGCTTGCAGATGGCGCCACCACTTGGCGTTAAATGAACCTACTGCATGGCTAGGTTAATACATGTACAAGATTGGTTTTCCAGGCGATAACTCTATAATGGGTTGATGCTTTCCATTGAAATTTTGTTCATCGGTTTACAGCCATAAGACCTTGAATGGGATTGCGTTACGAGAAAATCCGTTTGCAGGTGGCGCCACCACTTGGCGTTAAATGAGCCTACTGGCTAGGTTAATACATGTACTAGATGGGGTTTCCGGACGATAAATCTATAATGGATGGACGATTTCACTTGAAATTTTGTTCACTGGTGTACATCCATAAGACCTTGAATGGGATTGCCTTTCGAGAAAATCCGTGTACAGGTGGCGCCACCACTTGATGTTAAATGGGCCTAGGCTAGGTTATTACATGTACAAGATGGGGTTTCCGGGCGATAAATCTCCAGTGGTTTGGTGCTTTGACTTGAAATTTTGTTCACTGGTGTACATCCATAAGACCTTGAATGGGATTGCGTTTCGAGAAAATCCGTGTAAGGTGGCGCCACCACATGGTGTTAGATGGGCCTAGGCTAGGTTAATACATGTACAAGATGGGGTTTCCGGGCGATAAATCTCCAGTGGTTTGATGCTTTGACTTGAAATTTTTCTCACTGATGTACAGCCATAAGACCTTGAATGGAATTGCGTTTCAAGAAAATCCGCTTGCAGGTGGCGCCACTGCTTGGCGTTAAATGAGCCTACTGGCTACAGTACAGGCCTCGTCACAACTCGAGTATACCGGGGTAGTTGCCGCACTGTTATCGCGGTACTGTTTAAGCCTAATCACTAGACTGATTACCACCCCCCCCGTTATGTCTGCATGCGCCGTAAGTACAGACGAAACGTAGCTCCATAATATCCATTCAAACCTCGATAGTTGGCCGAGAAACAAAAGGCGCCCCGCCGACGGCACGTGTTGACGAGCCGCTATTCAGCCAGCATGTCTTTATGCATACACTCAGAAGTACCGCGATAACGGCAACATAGCACGGAAACGCCTCTCTGTTACCGCGGGAATGCCCAAGCTTACATGTATATTATCAGCTGGGAATACCGCAATCCTTCTGAATAATACAACAGCTAGCCGAATTTATTTACTTTATTTATTGAACAAATGATCACATCAGAATTTTGCTAGCTGCAAAACTTGATATCACTTGTTAACGAACGGAATGCATAAAATGTCCGTCTGTGCAAGTTTTTAGTCGCGCGATAAAGCAATTACAATTGCAGTACCGGCCTTTTGGTTACACATTATGTGAGTTAAAGTTACCAAGTTTCAAAGAGAAATACCAGTATACGATGAAAACTACGCATAAAATAAATTCTATCATACGGAGAGATTGGGGAAGGGGTGCTGTGTTTCATTTTAATTAGGGCTTTGACCCGGCTTGTGTTTCAACAAGCATGACCCGGAAATAAAAATCAACAGAATAGTCAACCACAAGATTGTTCACTTGTTATCATCCGATTGTCTCTTATAATGAGTTGATTAACCATACTTAATTCTTTTCTCTTCAGTTATTTCCCTGTTAAACAGGATGCTCGTCTGTTTCGACAAAAGACAAACATTTGGTCGTGCACGGAAGTACAAATTAATCCAAATTAACACTAGGGAGGATCTCGAAATCCCGATCGACGTTCGGCGATCATGAGGAACACTTTCGCCCATATACAACAGTTATATTATCATTAGTAAATGAGTAAACTTTTCTTGTGATTCTCTGTTTGAGCCCAGTGACGAATTTCCAAGACTTGCTACTGACACTATTCATATGCAAATTTAGCGCGAGGCCACTCTTCATTTCTTTACACAAACAGTGAAAAAGACGAAGTGGGGATGATTGACTGATTTTTGCAACATGCAGTGTCTGGTATATTCAGCATTTATTGCGGGGGGAAATCTGATGACTACCGCTAAACGAAGGATAACGGTACTCCATAAATAAAGGTGGTAAATATCTTTAATGAACAGATGCGTTTTTATTTTATTTGTTGTACCAACGCTCATATTAGAATTCCGCTAGCTTGATACAGATTGCTACAAATTATTAACTGATATTCAAAGATAAATATTGGTACGCTAAAGCCATGCATATAATAAATTGTAACATACGGACAGTAGGGATATTTTTTACGGCTTGTTTCCACAAGCGCGATCCCGGAAATAATAATCAACGGGAAAGTCAAGCCCTGAGTAGAACGACAATAAAGATTGTTCAATTGTTATCATTCGATTGTCTCTTATAATTAGTAGATTAACCGTTCCTAATTCTTTTCTCTTCAGTTATTTTTTGCGCATTCATAACCGTGAACATTTCTTGATTGGCGTTAAACAGAACCGCAAGACTCTCGGGATGATTGGCAGCCAATTAATTGAAATGTACAAGACATCGAGCACCAGGACTCGACATGAAACACTCAAAAATGAATATTACCATGAAAATATAAATGTTTGCCCCACGTGAGGCACTTTGGAATGATTGGCAGCTATAATAACTAGGCCGAAAAATACTACAGCAGTGATCAACGATCACGCACTACTGTCGACCTACATACGGAATGTACCCACAACGGCATGTCATTTTCACGCCGCTCTCTTTTCTGAGAAATTTCCATTTGAGGCGACAGATTTCGCAAAGCGGTGATTACCGGCACTCCATTACCGGGCCGTCCAAACATTGGGATAATTGGGAACCCTCGGACCAATGCAAGTTGGACTACTCTTGTTATAGGCGATGGTACCCTATCTGAAGCGATTTCGGGGGAATATGCGGTCATTAAAAGCGCATTTGGCACGCTTGGAAGAAGCTTGGACATCACTCAATCTAGGTAAACCAAGATGGTAAATCAGGGGAATACCATCTAGACGTAACGCTATGAAAACCTCGTGTGAAATGTTCGCCGATATTCTGCGAGATCGCATTATAAGCCAATCACAACAATTTCTGACTTTTCTCTCTGACAATGATTGACGTTTACTTCACGGAGATTAACATCTTCGCGCGGCCAAATCTTTTGATATTGTCTACCCCCCAACAAAGCCAGACTTTTCGGCGGGAGTAAACTCTTTGATCTGCACTTTTTACCATGTAGACCGTCTGGAAATGATGCCATATTTGAATACTGTTTCCCGATAATGTTTATATATCAGTCCACGTGCTACCGTGTGTAATTACTGTGGGCGTGATTTCAGCAAGCTAGCCACGTGATTGGCTAACAAATCTAGTTTCAGATTCGCATGGGATTTATATAGGGCTGAATTCAGATATAGTATTCCGTGATATTATATCTGAGTTTACTGAGATTGGGACGTCACTGTTTTTTTTTCTTTACCGGTATTAACTGACGAGGCAACATTATCATTGGGAAAATGATAAAAATGCACACGTGATTGTGAACACTTACCATTTGTTGTCCCCCGCTACTTAGTAGGGGGGGATATTAGAAACACCGGTGTCCGTAATTCCGTAAGATTTTCTTGTCCGGACAATAACTCGTGAACGATTTAACCGATCAACTTCAAACTTGGGGTGTGCCGTGACATTGGCGAGAGGACGGTTGGGATTGTTTTTCAGCAATGTGCGTAATCCAATATGGCCGCCGTCAGCCATTTTGGATTATAAGCAGTACGATCTTAGATTTTCTTGTCCGGACAATAACTCGTGAACGATTTAACCGATCAACTTCAAACTTGGGGTGTGCCTTGACATTGGTGAGAGGACGGTTGGGATTGTTTTTCAGCAATGTGCGTAATCAAATATGGCCGCCGTCAGCCATTTTGGATTATAAGCAGTTCGATCTTAGATTTTCTTGTCCGGACAATAACTCGTGAACGATTTAACCGATCAACTTCAAACTTGGGGTATGCCTTGACATTGGTGAGAGGACGGTTGGGATTGTTTTTCAGCAATGTGCGTAATCTAATATGGCCGCCATCAGCCATATTGGATTATAAGCAATTGGAACTTAGATTTTCTTGTCCGGACAATAACTCATGAGCGATTTAACTGATCAACTTCAAACTTTGTGTGTGCCTTGACATTGGTGAGAGGACGGTTGTGATTGTTTTTCAGCAATGTGCGTAATCTAATATGGCCGCCGTCAGCCATATTGGATTATAAGCAGTTGGATCTTGTCCGGACAACAACTCGAGAACGATTCAACCGATCTACCTCATATGTGGGGAGTGCCTTGACATTGTTGAGAGGAGGATTAGGATTGTTTTTCAAGGACGTGCTTGATCCAATATGGCCACCGCCGCCATCAGCCATATTGGATTATAAGCAATTGGAACTTAGATTTTCTTGCCCGGACAATAACTCATGAACGATTTAACCGATCAACTTCAAACTTTGTGTGTGCCTTGACATTGGTGAGAAGACGGTTGTGATTGTTTTTCAGCAATGTGCGTAATCTAATATGGCCGCCGTCAGCCATATTGGATTATAAGCAGTTGGATCTTGTCCGGACAACAACTCGAGAACGATTCAACCGATCTACTTCATATGTGGGGAGTGCCTTGACATTGTTGAGAGGAGGATTAGGATTGTTTTTCAAGGACGTGCTTGATCCAATATGGCCACCATCAGCCATACTGGATTTCATTGGATTTTAAGCAGTTTGATCTTGTCCGGACAATAACTGGAGTACGATTCAACTGATCTACTTCAAACTTGGGGAGTGCCTTGACATCGGTGAGAGGACGGTTTGGATTTTTTTTCAGCGATGTGCATAATCCAATATGGCCACCGTCAGCCATATTGGATTATAAGCAGTTGGATCTTAGATTTTCTTGTCCGGACAATAACTCGTGAACGATTTAATCGATCAACTTCAAATTTGGGGTGTGCCTTGACATTGGTGAGAGGACGGTTGGGATTGTTTTCCAGCAATGTGCGTAATCTAATATGGCCGCCGTCAGCCATATTGGATTGTAAGCAGTTGAATCTTGTCTGGACAATAACTCGAGAATGATTCAACCGATCTACTTCATACCTGGGGAGTGCCTTGACATTGTTGAGAGGAGGATTAGGATTGTTTTTCAAGGACGTGCTTAATCCAATATGGCCAGCATCGGCCATACTGGATTTCATTGGATTTTAAGCAGTTTGATCTTGTCCGGACAATAGCTGGAGTACGATTCAACTGATCTACTTCAAACTTGGGGAGTCCGTTGACCTTAGTGAGAGAACAGTCATGTATTATGTTTTATGGATGTGCATAATCCAATATGGGTGCCATCTGCTGTATTAGATTATGTTAAGCTCATCAGCGATATCTCCATTTTCAAATCATACTCTTATCAATGATATGAGATATCATCGACCCCAAAAAATCGACCATAGAGGTCCATGGCCCCCGCAGCAGCAGCGCCAGTTATGGTGGATGTAATCCACCATAACTGGTGCTGCTAGCGGGGGACATGGACCTCTATGGTCGATTTTTTTATTTAATTTAAATGAGTACCGTAATGTATCCTGATTCACTTCTGGACGTTTTCAATCCACAAAGCTGGCCTGTATTCACGCACGGCCACGTGGAGCGCTAGCCTTTGTAAACTCGTAAATCACCAGCCAATGCTGTCGAGACCAGCCAGTGACCACATGTGACCACATGTCATTGTTAATAACTCGATGACCGGTCATTGGGGGCATGCTGTCGGCACTTTTTTCACAGTTGATAGTATAATCTTGGGCAGTCCCGCGGTACCACAGAAGCTTGCCGGGCTCTGTTCCCGCAGTGTTACCCCGGTACACTTGAATTGTGACGAGGCCTGTACTGTAGGTTAATACATGTACAAGATGAGGTTTCCGAGCGATAAATCTATAATGGGTTGACGCTTTCCATTGAAATTTTGTTCGCTGGTTTACAGCCATAAGACCTTGAATGGGATTGCGTTTCGAGAAAATCCGCCTACAGATGGCGCCACCACAGTGTTAAATGGGCCTAGGCTAAGTTAATACATGTACAAGATGGGGTTTCCGGGCGATAAATCTCCAGTGGTTTGATGCTTTGACTTGAAATTTTTCTCACTGGTGTACAGCCATAAGACCTTGAATGGGATTGTGTTTCGAGAAAATCCGCTTACATGTGGCACCACCACTTGGAGTTAAATGGTCATACACTGGGTTAATACATTTACATGTACCAGATGGGGTATCCGGGTGATAAACATCCAACGCGTTTTTTTTGCAAAACAAAAGTCAAGATCTTGCCATACCCCAATGCAATACCACAAATTTTTCTGTGCAACATCAGCTGTCAGCTGGTGGACAGACATGTTCCATGCATGTGCCTACTCCAAATATCCTCCATACATCTTTTTAAAGAAATACCAGTAATGATTATCCTCTACAATACTATTTCATGATCAACTTTTACTCTTTAGGCGGGGGCATTTATCACCTTCAGTGATAATTAATCCACATCCCATCAAATATGCTTCTCCAAAGGAGGCATACTCACTGATGCTGTTACTTTATAAATATACAAATAAATAAACAAATTGCTTATGGATAACAACTTCTAGTTTATTCAGGACGACGTTTCGATACAGGTACTAGTATCGTTCTCAAGTCAATGACATCAATATTGATTGAAATTGTAGTTTAAGGGCCGCTTCCCATTCGGATTTCGCGGCCCATCAACTCAATGTTTTATTTGGATTTCGCGGTACATTTCTTTGTTTTCTTTTAATATCTTTTCCAGCGCTAAATATATAAATAAATAAATGAATAAATAAATAAATAAATAATGATAGATAACAATGATAGATTAGCAGGAGATATAAATAGAAGTAAATAAGAGTCGCTATGTACAAGTTCGTAAGTCTCTTTCGGGTTTTTTTGGTTAAGCTATACTAGTAAATATGAGTTCACTGTAGGTCTAATCGCGTGGATGATTCCTTTGTCTTGGTACCCCTTTGTACGCACAAAGCCGTCCAGAAAAAACTGGGAGAACCATGGGCGTCTTCAGGATTTTTCTAATCGACTTCCCTAACGACGCCCTTGGGAACAGGGTGGGTTCTTCCAGAAATCTGTGCCTGTAACAATTGCTTGGAGTGTGTATTGGGGCACAGGACGGCAGGTCTACGTCCTATATTGTGTGAAAGTCAAAGGATGATATTCTGTGTTGTGGCGTCATTTCGGTGTCATATATAGCGTGTCTGTGTGGTTTAGGATTTGGTATTCTGGTTGCTCAGTTCGGTGGGGTAGCGTGTCTGGCGTGGTACAGGGTCGCGTATTCTGGACGTTCTTGTGGACCGACGATGATGATCTTCATCATGTTCATCTCCATTTGGTGCTGTTTCATAATATTTGTCGTCATAGGTGTTCTGTTTCATGGCTGGTCTTACTCGTGTGTTGTCTTCAGTGTGCTGTGCCTGTATTACAAAGAATAGAAGAGTTTGTAGTTTCTTGTTTTCTGGTGTTATTTTTTGCCATCGACTGGCACTATCGTGATCTAAGTCACACATGATCAATAGCAATAAATAATTAGGTACTAAATATTATAAATAAAAATATTATTATAGTTAAAACCGATTGTGAATGTTTGATATAACCTCCAGTCTTCTGCCCCTGCATGAAAACCGGACGGTTAACATTCGTTAACGAGGGTTGGAAATAAGGGAACACAATTTGGTCAGAGCTCGTTATTAGGAGCTTTTAATTTGATCAGTGAATTTGTCTATGTTATTGCTATGGCATTTTGATTGGTTAGTGTCCAAATTTGATCAGTCATTTCTGATCACTGACCCTTATTTCCGCCCCTGTAAAATAGTTTTGACTCTAAGCGTGCTACATTTATTCAAATTTGGTCCTAGGTTTATTGGTGTCTTGGTGTAACCATATAGTATTAAATGGTAGAGTGATAGTCAGTCGATTTGATGTAAGCTAGTAAGGTGGAGTATACTTTGTTTGTAAGAGGTGGTTTAGGATTTAATATAGAAGCCAACGACAGAGGGACATTTAAGTTTTTGAGTTCGTTTTCCAGTGTTCGGCGATAGAGGTCATGTTTTGGGCATTTGAGTATAAAATGTTCTATCGTTTCTTCTTCGTTGTTGCATGAAGTGCATAGTGGTGATGTGTTTTTTATTAGCTTAGATAAGTGAGATTTTAGTCCTGTTTTGCCTAGTCTTAATCTTGTGATGATGCGGTCGTCAGGTTTACTGTCTAGCTGGAATCCAAAACTCCTTCTTTTCCCCTTATCTAGAATACTATGTAGCCATCTACCTCGGTTTTCTTCGTTCCATTCCTTCTCCCATTTACTATCTATTCTGGTTTTAATGATAGAATTCAGTTCTTTGGTTCCTAGTCCTATATGCACGTCAGGTGCAGTTTTGGTGAGGCTGTCTTTGGCTGTCCTATCGGCGGCTTCATTTCCCCTAACGTCCACGTGGGCGGGTATCCAAGCTAAAATGGCGTCAATGTCATTGTCTCGTATTTCTGTACATAAAATTTCTATTTCGTGTATGAGGTCAGGTCTGCTGTCGGATTTGGAGTTCTTTATAGATACCAGTCCGCTTAAGGAATCGCTAAGAATAACGGTGGAAACAGGTCGGTTCTGAAGAACCCATTCGAGAGCCTTGATTATGGCGACTAATTCAGTGGTGTATACAGACATATTGTCTGGTAGTTTGAAACCTTCGTGAATGTCAAGTTCTGGTATAACGAATGACATCAATAAGTAAATAATCAGTATATATACAGTTCCTTGAGTAAATGTCAATAGGATGATAACAATAGTATTACACTAGGTGAGAAATTTATAATAGGACAGGATTAGACTGTGGAGATGGCTAGATTAATTAACAAGGTGGGCTTCTAGGCACGGTGGGGTTCCTGGATTAGTAGGTCATAGGCGCTGGGGATGAATAGGCCCTGGTCTCTGTTCAGTTGTGGTTTTGTTCTTTTGATGTGGATGGCCTCCAGTAGTTTTCTGTTTTTCCAGTGCATGTGGTTTGTGGCAAGGGGTTTGGTGTTGTTCCAGTTGATTGAGTGGGTGGGGTTTTCTTTGATGTGGTCCGAAACTGCTGATTTCCCGTCTTGTTTGGTCACAGATGATTTGTGTTCTTTCATTCGTTTATTGAGGGGTCTTGATGTTTCGCCGATGTAATGTTTTTTGCAACCGCACTCCAACTTGTAGATTACACCTTTTGGCTGGGGTTGGGTGGTTGGGATTTTTTTACCGGTCGCATTGATGTGATTCTTTAGTTTTCTGTTGGTTGCAAAGGTTGTCTGGATGCTGGTCCGTGTCTGGAGTAGTCTGGCGACCTGGTGACTTGTCTTGCCTATGTAGGGTAGAGTTATTCGGATATTTGGGCCCTGTTCTCTGATAGTACGTTGTCTCTGGTTTGGTTGTAGGGCTTGTTTTACAGTTTTTTCCACTAGGTGTTTGGGATAATCATTGTACTTGCTGAAAACGGTCTTGATGTGGGAGATTTCGTTGTCAAGGTCAGTTGAACAGATGGATTGTGCTCGTTTGGTTAGTGTTGAGATGATGGCTGTCTTTGTTTGGGCTGGATGGTTGGATCTGTAGTGGATATATTGGTCGGAATGGGTGGGCTTTCAGTACACACTAGTTTGTAGGCCGGTTGGTGATCTGCTGATAAGGACGTCCAGGAAAGGGAAAGCGTTGTTGGTTTCAGTTTCCATGGTGAATTTTAGACGTTGATGCTGGTTGTTGAGATGGTTGAGTAGTGTGGTCGGGTCATCTGTTTGTTGGAGGGGGACGAAAGTGTCATCCGCTTTTCGTAGCCAGACTAGAGGTTGGACAGGAGAGGTTTGGAGGGCCCGGTTTTCAAGGTCAGTCAGGTAGATTTCAGATACTATGGGTGACAGCGGGGAACCCATGGGAAGTCCGTGGATCTGTTCATAGAATGTGTCTCCCCACGAGAAGTATGTAGATGATAGGCAGCACTGTAAAAGCCAGATTATGCTGTTGGTCGTAAGGGTAGTGTTGTTGATCGGGTGTGCGTCCAACTTTTGTTTGATAACTTGTATAGCATCAGTGGTTGGTACATTCGTGAATAAGTCAACGACATCATAGCTGACCAGTTGACATGGAGTGCTGATGCTCTGGATTTTGTTGCAAAATTCTGCGGAGTCCTTGATGTATGACGTGGCTGATCTTCCAAATGGGGCGAGGAGCTGGGTCAGATGTTGTGCTGTGTTATAGAACACGGTGTCTCTGGAGCATATCAGTAAACGGGCTTTGATCGGATCTTTGTGAATTTTGATCGTTGCTCTGGCATTTGGGGGCCGTGGATGTTGGATAAGTAGCTTTTTATGGAGGTCTGGCTGGATTTCTTTTTTCTTTTTCAGGTCTTTGAGAATGGCTCTATGTTGACGGTCGTAACGGTTGGTCGGATCTTTTTTAATTACTTTATAGGTGCTTTGGTCGGTGAGGACGTTGTCAACAAGGTTGTGGAAGTCCGTGGTGTCAAGGATGGCGGTGGCTTTCCCTTTGTCTGCTGGGGCAAGGACTATAGATTTATCCTTCTGCAGCTCAGTGATGGCATGACGTTCACCTTGGGACAGGTTGTCAGCCTGTGGTCGAGCTTTGGAAAGGATTTCGGCTACTTGATGTCTTAAATAGTCTACATTGCCTCCTGGTGCTAATTGTTGTAGGCCTTTCTCGATGTTTACGATGAATTCATCTGTGGGAAATTTGTGTTTGGTGGGCGCAAAGTTTAGACCCTTGGAAAGGAGTTTAGAGTTGATCATCTGTAAGCTGTTTGCTACTGAGATTCACCACGGTTTTGGCGAGGTATGGCTGCTTATCTGTATACTCGTGTCTAACTGGGGCAGTCTGTTGGCGGTTAAGTTGGTCGAACTTCTTCAACTGGTTGAGTTTGATTTTGGTGTTCAGGGAGGCATTGGACGCAGATTGGGACTGGCGGAGTTGGCTGTAGAGTGCTGGTTGGATGACCGATTCAAGCTTTTGTTGCTGTGTGATGATGGCAGTTAGTGATATAGCCTTGGATCTACGGTGGTGTCTGATCCGTTCTTTAACCAATAGTCTGCTGGCATTGTCGGTGATTCTCTGGGCGGCTTTAGACTTCAGAGGAGGTACAATTCTGAGGCCTTTAGGTATAATATCACGGTTTCGGCATCTCATTAAAAAGGTATTTCTTTTATTTCTAGTTGAAATAATGACACAACAGTTCAAACCCCCAGTTAGCTTGAATTAAATGCCCAATCTACTGGTAACCACTGGTGACTGCTGAAATTCTTTATCACTTTTGATATCACTTGTTTAAATTGAAATAGAACATTTTATTTTCTTTTATTTTTCGTTTGAAAATAAATGGACTTATTTAATCAGAAATATAATATGGTAGGTGGAACAAAACAAAATCACTCCCTTCACAAAATTTGGGAGAGTGATTTTTAGCCCTCGTATCGGCTCTCTTCGGTTAATTTAGGTACCCCTTTTATAGCTCACCATGTTTTTACAAAAGACAAGGACTGTATAACCTGCGACAGTAGGCAGAGGACGGTCCGGAAATTTGTTTCCGTCCTGTCGACACAGACCATCGACGATATCATCACACTCAGCGGTGTTGATTTCCCAGTTTCGTCAGTGAAATGTTCGAACAGACAGTTGTTACGTGAAATCGATTGGCAGTTTGAAACACTTCCAGGTTAAATATTTAAAAGTGCTATAAACCTGCAGAAATGAATAAGTCAGTATTGAATGGACAGTTGTTGTTCCAGTGAAGTTCTAGTCTGACAGTTGAGTAAGTTCTAGTTGTTTAAGGGAAGTTTACTTTGAATCCGTACAGTGACATAATCTACAAGAGACATTGAGACAAATAATAATATATTTTTATATATCGATGTAGACCTGTTAGGGTCTGATGACCCTGTAGGGTAATTCAGATATATATAGGAGAGATGTAACTCTTGTAACAGGAAGTGTCCGGTTTACTCTCGCATAAAACAAAGTTCTTGCGCTGAAAGAAATAGTTCTGAAGCTTTTTCTCCTTGATAACCTTTTTTTTGTCTTTTGAATTATTTTTGTTGTTCTTTTACACAAGCGGAATATAGTAGATGTGTCTTGATGTTTTTTAAGTGCTCAGTTGTTGTTTTTGAGGGCTTGATAGTTTCTAGTTCAAAGTATGTCGTCTGCTAGACCAGAGACTGTCGTCTGCTAAATCAGAGACTTTAAGAGGAAAATGCTGGTTGATTTTTTGTCTGTGTACTGTAAAACATGTTTCTTTCGCGTGCATGAAACTTTCGCGATTTTCGCGATTGGAATAAATCGCGAAAGTTTCATGCACGCGAAAGAAACATGTTCATATGACAATGGCGAAGACAAGAACGCAGCAACACTGACGACAGAGAAAGGCCATGAGAGCAATTGTTTTCGACATTTGTACAGCTTTAATGGTCTCACCACCTAAGCTCTAATCAGAAGCGACTGTTTAAAGCACCGGATACAGTTTAATATACGAGTATACTAGTACAATTAATTCTGCTGAATTAGTCCCAAGACTTGCATATGTGAAGCAAGTATAATACTAGAATCGATCGTCAATGTCCTCGTATGTCGTCTTGATGCCGGCCGTTTGGAACCCCTGTAGGATAGCAGACGTGTTGTTTCTGAGTTGTTCGCGTGTTTAGGTTTCAATGTGGAAAGTTTCAAGTCAACTTTGATATCCTATACAGATTTTCCACTTTTCAGCCCTTCCGAAACAATGTCTCCCTACCACGCGGTGAACTGGTCTTTCAGAGCGGCTTTGAAAGCTCCATTCCCGCTGAGATCTAACGACTGAAGCTCTTCTGTGTGGTATTTATTTAATCTAGCGGAGTTTCGTTGGCGGAGTTTAAATGACAACTACATGCATAATATCTCGCGATATAGGGTTTGTTTACCTACGGGAATTCCTTTCAAGTCTGAAACAGCGGGATTGAAATAATCTGCCCCAACAGTCAGGAAACCTCTGTTTGAATACCAGTAACTGTATCTTCATACAGCTAACGCCGCCTCTCGTTAGACTCGTGTTGATACTGTGAAACGACCACACTGAGCGCACCCACATGTGAATACACGTGGCTTTGCCGATTTTGCCGCCGCCGGTATGTATTTCCCATGTCTATTAGTATGATATATTTGTAAATTAATTTTTTTTCTGGCACAGAGAGAATCGCAAAAGTTTCATGTCGCGAATTTTTTAAAATTGAAAAATCGCGAAAGTTTCATGCCGCGAAAGTTTCATGTTTTACAGTATTTCATATTTTTTTTGGACATGAAATGGCTTGTTTTTCCAATTACATGTACCTCTTCACTTTCCTCATTTTTTTGTTTTCACTGTGTTTAACTGTTACGCTGCTGCGGGCCCGGTAGAGTGGCCGCAGTGTAGACTGCGGGGGGCCCGGGAGAGTGGCTCTGAACTTGTCGTACCATTGTCTAAAATCAATATTTTCAAATTTACCATGCATGAAACCTGATAAAAACCATCACTACACGAAAATCTCGATTTGATATTATTTAATATTACCACTAAATATAAGGTGAATATAACTGTTATATTTGCAAAAGTTTAAACGGACCTGTAAATATTAACATATGTGGATATAATTTGCATGCTTTTAACATACACATCAGGGCCATGGTGTACGTATGGTGTTTAAATGGAAAGACAAATATAGACAAATGTATTTAAACGACAGGTCAACGCAGAACATATATGGTATGATATTGTATTACCTACTGTAGTAAATAAATGTCGTTGCTTCATTATTTGCCAGTGTTGTAAATGTGCATCATTTGCCATATATTTCACTTATATGCGCCATACATTTTCTATTTTATTTACCGTTTGTGGACATTAGATATTGCAGCTTGGACAGGCCCTTATGACACAGCATAACGTACACAGTACAGAGTTATGCAAATAATTATATTTTATTCAATTATATATGCCACACTGGGACATCATGTGCAAATTAAACCGATTAATTTGCAGACTTTTAATATACGGCAGGTGAGTTGATAAATATTTCGGTTATATTTCACTCTGTGAGATTTGTACTTCGCAGGAAATTAAATGTAACAATACTATTCACCATATATTCTCTACTGCATGGAACGGTGGCTCATATAATTGATACATGAGCAAAGTTATACCACATAGACAAATTTAATCAAACAGATGAGTTTTATCAACTAAACATTTATCAAATTGCAAATATAATCTCACATTTGAATAATATTTGATAGTATGATACAGACAACTGTATGTTATGGAAATGTAATCGTTTTATTTACAACGTTGCAACATCGATGTGAATTATTATTGCATAGTTCAGTAATAATTGCTGAGAATCGGTATAATTTGAACGTATCAGTAGCCTCATATAGCGCAAGCACATTTCGAAAGCATTTGATGACACCGGGATTGAGCACCTGTGGTGACTGTTAAATGCTTATAGTTACTTAGTCATGATCCTGGTATAAATAGTTTAGGTAGCACTTCCCATATCGAAACGGATCATATAATTTGGCATAATTGAACACAAGCAATTATCACAGCCCAGCAGATAGTGAATTTTATCTAGACAATAGATGCATAATCGAAGTTTATTAACTTGTATATACGGGTTTTTCTTATATAGTGCGATTTTTAACACACGGCAATCTGTATTTATATCCTTTATACTGATTTTCATAAAGTATGTAGTTAATACATTGTTAATACGAATGCTTCATTATTTACAAGTCTGATGTGTTATGTGTACTTAAAACAAGTACATTAATTCCTTCCTGAAAATACAAAATGATTATGAAAATCCTCTATATATCATTCCTGGGAAACATATCTGGAAACATGATTTGAGGAAAAAATCAGCCAGAATGAGCCGGGGAGTTGCAGTTCGATATAAGACAGCTTTTGTAGAGTTTTATTCAGTTAGATCTGCCAGAAAGATGTTATCTGACAAGGTTGGTAAATATTTAGCTTGCTGGATTCAAGGATCATTGGTGATTATTTAATCATTGGTGTCTAATCGCTTTGTCACACTGGCATATTGTTAGCCTGTCTGTAGGCTAAGCTTGAGCAAACAAATGTATGAGGCTTAATATATTATGTAACTTCTTATCGGATGCCTTCTCTTCTCAACATACAATTGTGGCTGATGAATCCAAACTGTATTTCGTCACTGGTCACTGATTAGTGGTGAAATGACTGGTCTGGAGTAGATAATGGTTCTGTTTTCGTCAACTTTTGTACAACACCGGAACAAAGCCTACCTATATCAATTTAACATTTCCATCAGTTACACCACAGAAACATAGCATTCTGACTAGGACTCACACAGCTTATTATATTGCTTGTATAGTGGCAGGCAAGATTACCAAGTAATACGATCATATTGTTCGGGTAATGGCAGTTATTCTGTTGATAAATTGCATAAATATGTTCATTCTTGCTCACTGTGGTATACATAACATAGTCTTGTTACAGGCACATGCGATATGTCACGACCACAGTATGTCAGTTCGAAATGATAATTCGACCTAAAGCGAGACCAGAGAAACAGCTTCAGTGAACACTTTCAGAAGAGAAAAAAATTTGACAAATTCATTGTATATGCAGATTTAGAATTTTCCTACTGTTTTTGCTTTCTCATTCGTTTTAATATCACCATTTCAGATAATTGTGAAACCTCACCGATCTTGCATACCAACAAAGAGTGGATTCACTTAAATAAAACAACATTGAATGTTTGTTTCCGCCATTCGATATTCCTGTATAGCAGTCATCATCCCGAATCATTGTTCGTCTGACAAAGCCGAACCATGACAGAGAACGAATTCACCAGGACGAAGCATAGAAGCTCGACTCTGAATGTTTTGAGTTGATGGAAATAGAGAACTGATGATGACAAATATGAGAATAAATGAATGCAAATTGAAGAATTACTTTCTTTTATAATATTCCAAAAATAATTACGTCCCCTGTGGTGACCTCTACTATTTGTTTTCCACGTAACACGTTATGGAATATTATAAAGGGAGGCAGGTCTTCTCTTTCATTCATTTGTTATAATTTTAATCATCCTCAGTTCTCTATTTCCATCAACTCAAACATTCAAATTCAAGATCCCGTGGGACGAAGATCATAATATGCTGTTCAAACAGCTTCGTGACCTCATGACCGTCCCGAATATGCCCATACACTGCGAAAAAGATTGTGTCGAAACCATTTTAGCACCAGAATTGAGCTGAAAATAACACAAATGAGTGTTAGAATAAACACAACTTTGTGGTGATATATGAATTTTAATACAAAACTATTTGAGCGAATCAAACGTCAGCCAATGTGATGTATATTTCGTCTCCTTTGTTTGAAGTTACATGTTCGTCTCCGTATATTTGTTTTGACTTTGGAGACCCCCGATGTAGCATCCTCTCGTAACTTCGAAGAGTTTGTCCTCCATCCTGTTATCCGCATGAACTAGGCCTTCCTCAAAATATACTGAGATACCATGAAGGTGGTGTATCACACACGAACGCCGTCCGTTCAGTGGCTCTCTTTTTAAAAGGACGTTTCGAGTAATAGCTGTACTGCTCACATCTACATGCAGGGCTGGCAATCTTAATAAATTAATATTCTATCAAAGCTTTCCAATCTCTTATGCCGCTATATAGAACCTTACTTATTTCAGTTGAACTTGGTGCTCCGAGAGCCCATGAATTAACAGCCTTATAACATCACGGCCGTATTTGGACTAATCCTCTTACCCAAAGACCACATATCTATCTCGGATTATGTCGACACAATGACTGGACAGCGGCGATATCAAAATGTATCCCAAATGAGTTCTTTTGATTCGGCTGAGCCAATAAAAATTACTCCACCATTAATGTCTGCTTCAAAGCACTATGAATAGTTCTCAGGACTGTGGTTGTCGCTCGAGTTACTGCAAGCCGGTTAGATCCCACAAGCCAAATATCCAAATGGTGGAGCAGATGGGATTTATTGTTAATTAGATTGGCAGAACTGGTTACCTGCATTATGGAGGGTGTGCATGCTGTACTTTCCACAAGCGAATTCGGGTTTGCTCATAAAGTGTTTCAAACTACGAGTTTGCTTGAGGAAAGAACATCACAAAGACGAGATCAAAAGTAAAACTTTTGCATTTGTATCTAAGTTTTATTCATGTTCTATTTACAACAGTCATAGCTATCCGGATGCAAAGAAATCGAGAAGAACGAATATACAAATAAAAATGGTATGATTTGCGATTTTCATCTTATATCCTAGCTGCGATCAAAGATGAAAGTCAAATCTAATATCGGCATACCAGTCAGAAGAATGTTATCGGCTTTACGAAAGCTTACCATGCCAAATCATCATGAATATACAAATATAACTGTCCATTTTAATTAGTCGTCTACAATGGAGCCTGTCAAACATCAATTGTTATCTGCATAAATTTACTTTCTGTGCAGTGAGTAAAAAATTGACCTTCACAGACTGACCATCATTACTCCGTGATATTGATAATATATTACGCTTGGAATAAATTTGAAATTTTCTGCATATGAACTATGTACTATAGTTTGATGCACCGGGGTTCATTACATAGAAAGACGTCATATTGTATTCGTGTTCCAGTTGACAAAGATTGATACCCTATAAAGTAATAACAGGTGGCTCCTGGGTGTGCCGTTTATATCCCTTGTGCAGTGAAATTGCCGAATGATAAACCGCACACACGTCTATGACCGTACACCACATCTTTGACCTTTGTGTCCGTGAAAACGAACACAGTAGGTTATCTGCCTATGTAATTAAGCCCTGGTACATGAAACTACAGCAGTGGAGTTTTATTTATGGAGAGAATTACAAAGTTATTTCAGGCGTGAAACATCATCAATATCAGAGAGTAATGGTAGTCATTTTGTAGAGTTCGGTTTGTTATATACGCTGCAAAAAAACCGGGTAATTTTTGCAGAGTTAGCTACGGTATTGATTTTCGAGACGCTCCAAAGTAGACGACTAATTAAAATGGACAAACTTTAACACACAGTTTTACTCATTATTTGGCAATCTAAACTATACACAGTTAAATAATAAATTTTACATAAAATCCAACTGACGAAACGCGAAGTAAACAAGAGCTGTACAAGTAATGTCACTGACCACAGCGTGCTGAAATTATATGTATCATACTGACCTACAATAAAACAATCATTTCCTAGCAGAAGTAGCAATAGTATGGAAAGGTGACATGGAAAAATCATCTAAGTTTTGAACTAACTATATAGGTTTATTGTAATGATTATGCACATGCACATGCATAATGAGAAAACGACACTAATGTATAAAACGTTAAGGAAAACTCCAACGATCAAGTTCAATATCAAGAGAAGAAAGTACCGAATATTTAGATTGAAATTCCGCAAGCAAATATTACAAAGGGTCGAGAGATAAAATATAGTCCAAAGAAATATGGAAATCACATATATATTTTTTCGTTCAAGTTTTGTTTTCCATATTGTTTTTTATTTTTTCGAAATATTCAAAAGTTCAAAATGACGTTTCCTCGTCCTCAGAGTTGAGTAGACCGACCTGTAGAGCCCACTCGGGTGCATCATCTGGAGGCATTTTGAAGCTGCGCTCGCCCACTTTTCGGTCGCAATACGGTGCCCCTCCCCGGAGTTTAGCTGCGATCTTCCTCGCGCGCTTATCTAAAGCTGCATATGGTGCATATTATAGACCCAGACATACATGAATGGGGCATCTTGTAGACCTAATTGTAATGGCATTCATCTGCAATATGTGAAGGAATTGTTTTTATGACAAAATATATAATCTATGTATGTATTAGCAGTGTACAATTGTGTGCTGTCCTAAGTGTTTTATGGGGTGGATGGAGGGTGTCTGGTTCCATGCTGCTTCAAAGATTTCTTCTTTGAAGTAGCAAGAATGTAACCTGTCTGTAAGGCAAGCCAAAGTGCTTTTTATTCCGAATTTCCGATATGGGAAATTCTATTTCCGATATCAGAAATTGAATTCCCGATATGGGAAATTCTAATTTCTGATATCGGAAATTGCAATTCCAGATATCAGAAATAGAATTTCCGATATCGGGAATTAGAATTTCCCATATCGGAAATTCAGTGACAATTTCCGATATCAGGAATTCAATTTCTGATATCGGAAATAAAATTTCTCATATCGGAAATTGTCACTGAATTTCAGATATCGGAAATGAACGCTCTGGAAGCTTTACTTAACCTATCGGAAATTCAGTGACAATTTCCGATATCGGAAATTCCATTTCCGATATCGGGAATTGAATTTCCGATATCAGGAATTGAATTTCCGATATCAGGAATTGAATTTCCGATATCGGAAATTGTCTCCGAATTTCCGATATCGGAAATTGCAATTCTCGATTTCCGATATCGAAAATTCTAATTCCTGATATCGGGAATTGCAATTTCCGATATCGGGAATTGCAATTTCCTATATCGGAAATTGAATTTCCGATATCGAGAATTCAATTTCCGATATCAGAAATTGAAGGACATGAATTTCCGATATCGGAAATTTTAATTCCGATATCGGAAATTTCAATTCCGATATCGGGAATTCAATTTCCGATATCGGAAATTCTCGAATAAAAAGCGCTTTGGCTTGCCATATGTCTGGGTGGTGCTTACATGGTTCGTGGCTATATGACTGAAACAATGTTGAAAGTTATATTGAATCATATGCACTCGCTCACTCACTTGTGTCAAAATATATTGTATATAAGCTTAGTCTTCCCGAAGAATTGAGTAGTATATACTGTTAAATTTTGGGACATGAATTTTGTTTGAAACATGTGAACTAACACACAGGGGCTTATTACCGTTGTTAATTGGTTAGTAGTGTATAAAGCGTAAATTGAGTTGATTTTCCCCCGGATGTAACTATGACGTCACAATTGGTTGTGTGTAAGCGTGTGTGTGATTGGTGGATGGGGGGTGGGACATCGGCTGTGGGTGGTGGGACAAGATGGCGGCTGTGGATGGTGGGTGGTGGGACAAGATGGCGGCTGTGGATGGTGGGTGGTGGGACAAGATGGCGGCTGTGGATGGTGGGTGGTGGGACAAGATGGCGGCTGTGGATGGTGGGTGGTGGGACAAGATGGCGGCTGTGGATGGTGGGTGGTGGGACAAGATGGCGGCGTGTGTGGTGGGTGGTGGGACAAGATGGCGGCTGTGGATGGTGGGTGGTGGGACAAGATGGCGGCTGTGGATGGTGGGTGGTGGGACAAGATGGCGGCTGTGGATGGTGGGTGGTGGGACAAGATGGCGGCTGTGGATGGTGGGTGGTGGGACAAGATGGCGGCGTGTGTGTGTGTGTGGGTGGTGGGACAAGATGGCGGCTGTGGATGGTGGGTGGTGGGACAAGATGGCGGCTGTGGATGGTGGGTGGTGGGACAAGATGGCGACTGTGGATGGTGGGTGGTGGGACAAGATGGCGGCGTGTGTGGTGGGACAAGATGGCGTGTGGTGGGTGGTGGGACAAGATGGCGGCGTGTGTGGTGGGTGGTGGGACAAGATGGCGGCGTGTGTGGTGGGTGGTGGGACAAGATGGCGGCGTGTGTGGTGGGTGGTGGGACAAGATGGCGGATTATAGAAAAACGTATAAAAGGAGTCGATTTTTAGGGTAGGGGAGTATTCATTGCACTACTTTTGCGGAGCACTGTGACTTACCTGACTTGACCAGCCTCCCAGCCTGTTTACCTGCCTGCCTGCCTGCTTGCTTCACCTCTAGTCAGTCTGTCTGCTTGCCTGCCTGCCTGCCTGCTTGCCTATCCGCTTGTATGAGACGAAAAGCATGAGACGTGGAGAAGATTTTCCCTTCGACCCAGCAGTACCTCCGGTTGAAGTCTTGCCTGAAGATGAGCGTGTCAGGGACATTTATCAACGTCACTGGGCTACCATACGCCATTGTTTCCACCGTGACCGTCGTCTATTGGACTTGTATAATTTTCGGTTGGAGGACCTCACGTATCTTCCTACTTACGCCGAGAACATTTTTACAGATCAGGTCACTGCCTTCAAATTGAATGTGACATTTGGGTATATCTTACGGCACAAAAAGACGGACCAACTGCGGTATTTCTATCCCAGTAATAATTCGTATGTGTTTGACCAGCCATTCACGATCACGGATGCGATTTCTCTGGAGCCACTCATCGACCAATTGACTACGTTGGATCCATTGGAATGGGCCCGGTTGCAACGCCCCAATACCCAATGGCTTGTGGAAATGGTTACCAACGTCACATTTTTCGTCACGAAAATGAGAGATCATCCTATCGGTGCTCCTGTACTACTCCCTCCGTGGTTGCTTCATCGACACGGCCTGTATGCATTAACAGGAGGGTGTAAGGGACCCTACAAAGACCGGAAATGTCTGTTTCGGTGTTTGGCCGTGCATGTGGACGAGTGTGACCCCAAGTGTTGTGACAAAGTGGCCAATCACTATTGGGAACAGTATTTAGAACAGCAAGACTTGGATGAGCGGCACTTCCGTGGAGTGCCTTTTAAGAATTTGGATGACGTGGAAACACTGTTCGACATTAATATCTTTGTCTATCGATTACGATGCGAGGACGATACATTTGTGGCTGAATTGGTTCGGCGATCAACAGAACGGTATGCTGCTACGATGAAAGTCAATGTCTTCGACAACGGTGGGGTGAGTCATTTTTCGCTGATCCACGATATGAGCCAGTACGCTCAGTCTTTCAGTTGTGCCCAATGCCATCGGATGTTTCATCGCTCCACCGACTTACAGCGCCACGAGAAAATCTGTGACAACAGTGTCAAGCGAGTATATCCGGGTGGAGTGTATCATAATACGCCTACTATTTTCCAGGAACTGGCCGATGAGGGTGTGAAGATACCGGAAGAGGACAGTTATTTTCCCTACCTGGCGTGTTACGATTTTGAGGCCCTGTTGGAGCCCATGGACATGTTTTCAGCAAAAACGCAGTGGACGCAGCGCCATATTCCTCTGAGTGTCAGTATTTCCAGCAACGTACCCGGCTATGACGCTGCCCCGGTGTGTTTCGTGTCCACGGGGCACTCCCATGAGTTGATCACCCGCATGATGGAGTATTTAGAGCAAGTCAGTGCGGCTAGTACGGAATTGTTGGTGGCCAAGTTTCAGGACGTACTGGACCAACTGGACGACCGCATTCCTGTACCGGGTGTATCGTTCAGCGACGATGAAGAGTCCGAGTCCGAGTCCGAGTCCGAGTCCCTGCAGTCGCAGCCTCTGCATGCGCACCATGTCCCTTTACCTAAACCGTATGCGGAGAAATTGAAAGCCCGGTTCGTGCAGTACCTGACTCAGTTACCGGTGCTCGGGTTTAATTCTGGCCGATACGACCTCAACATGGTGAAGGAGTTTTTGTACCCTTATTTGGCCCAGGCTGGCACCCTCAAGTGCGTGATCAAGAGGATCAATAATCACATGGCCCTTTCCACCACTACACTTCGTTTCCTGGATGTGCGGAATTACCTGGCACCCAATTACAGTTATGATCAGTGGGTCAAGGCCTATAACTGTACCCAGACGAAAGGTTACTTCCCGTACACCTATATGACGAGCCTGGACCGCTTAGAAGACACCCAGTTGCCACCCCGGGAAGCGTTTTACAATGACCTGAAAGGGGAAGCTCTGCCGGAGGACACCTACATCGAACTCCAACAAATGTGGAACCGCCACAGCATGAAGACGTTGCGAGATTTCCTGGTGTGGTATAACAACCTAGATGTGGTTCCTTTCCTGGAAGCGTCCGAGAAAATGGTGCAACTCTTTCGTCGCCAAATGCACGTCGACATCTTCAAGGAGTGCTTGAGTTTACCGGGTCTAGCGCTTCGCCATTTGTTTCAAGAGTGTGCTACGTACTTCTCGCTGGTACAACAAAAAGATGCAGACATGCATGATTGTCTAAAGCAGAACATTGTGGGCGGACCTAGCCTTATTTTTCACCGTTATCACGAGAAGGATGTCACGACTCTGCCCAGTGGGAAACCCTGTGCCAAAATCATTGGCTTTGACGCCAATGCCTTGTACCTGTGGTCGCTCGCCCAACCCATGCCCAGTGGGCATTATACGCGTTGGTTGGCGGAAGGTCGGCATTTCACACCTCAACGTACGCCGTACAAACATCTCGCCGACCAGTGGTTGGACTGGGAAGCCTATCGACGGGGAATTTATATACGACACCAGACCAACGCCACAGAGAAGCGTATAGGAGATCATCGACTCCCCGTCGATGGGTTTGCTATACTCCACAATAAACCCACCGTATTCCAATTTTACGGGTGTTACTGGCACGGCGTTTGGGTCGTCCAGCGCGTTTAGCAGGTGTACTCTCTGGGCTAGTGGTGTGCGTACCTTTGCTAGCTGTACGCTCTTCGGTGATATCCATCACTAAGATATCATCATCTACAAGGGGAATTTCAAGTAGATCCGCTAGTTCGTCATTTCTCGTGATCTTCAATCCCTCCACGAAGGCTGGAAATGCATTGGGGCCACAGCGCAGTAGACCGTCGATGAGAGCTCTGTTTTGTCGTGAAGGGGTGTTCTGCGCCATGATATCTTCGACACCCTCTTTCAGGAGTATGTTTTCCTGCATAAGGAAATCACATAGATCAGGCACATGCTCCATCTCATCAACGAGGCGAACACGGTTCTTTTGAAGCGTGACTAGGTCGGCTGACTCCATGACTATGGGCTCAGGCTGATGAGTAACTGCTACGGTGTAAAAGTCTGGTGAATTTGCACTGGTAAAAGTAAAAAAAGTAAAAGGTTCACAGCTCATACAAAACAGGCAAGCTGGCTGGATGACTGACTAGAGGTGAAGCAAGCAGGCAGGCAGGCAGGTAAACAGGCTGGGAGGCTGGTCAGGTCAGGTAAGTCACAGTGCTCCGCAAAAGTAGTGCAATGAATACTCCCCTACCCTAAAAATCGACTCCTTTTATACGTTTTTCTATAATCCGCCATCTTGTCCCACCACCCACACGCCGCCATCTTGTCCCACCACCCACCATCCACAGCCGCCATCTTGTCCCACCACCCACAGCCGCCATCTTGTCCCACCACCCACCATCCACAGCCGCCATCTTGTCCCACCACCCACCCACCATCCACAGCCGCCATCTTGTCCCACCACCCACCACACACGCCGCCATCTTGTCCCACCACCCACCATCCACAGCCGCCATCTTGTCCCACCACCACCATCCACAGCCGCCATCTTGTCCCACCACCCACCATCCACAGCCGCCATCTTGTCCCACCACCCACCATCCACAGCCGCCATCTTGTCCCACCACCCACCATCCACAGCCGCCATCTTGTCCCACCACCCACCCCACACGCCGCCATCTTGTCGCCATCTTGTCCCCACCCACCATCCACAGCCGCCATCTTGTCCCACCACCCACCATCCACACACGCCGCCATCTTGTCCCACCACCCACCATCCACACACGCCGCCATCTTGTTCCACCACCCACCACACACGCCGCCATCTTGGTCCCACCCCCCATCCACCAATCACACACACGCTTACACACAACCAATTGTGACGTCATAGTTACATCCGGGGGAAAATCAACTCAATTTACGCTTTATACACTACTTTGGTTAATTAGGTTGATTACACAAAGTGATTTATTCCCTACCTCGACCCTCCCCCCTGTAATCAACCTAATTAACCAATTAATAACGGTAACGAGGCCCTGTGGACTAACATGTAAATATGCATGATACAAGCGAAATGCAAGTGAGGGTTTATGCAAGCGCTCAGAGTGTTGAATCGATCGTTTCACATTTGGATATCCCTTCTTGCACACGCAGGTGCTGATACCATCTTATCGGTACCCAAAATGGTGAAACCACAGAAATACGAAATGGCACACTTCAACAAAATTCAAGTCAATGCTTTAACAATAAAACTCTGCCATAGCACTGGCAGGTGCATTGAGACAGCAGTTCACATCAGTTTTTTTTCACCCATTCTTTCCTATCTATTTAGCATGGGTTTGTTAGCATGTGAGCTTATCACTTATCCTATTGTTCCAGGAAAGGACCATTTTGCTTACATTTATAATAATTCTGGCAACTTCAGGTCAAAGATAAACCAGTTATCATTATTAAAATATTTCCTATGGACACATGTGAAAGGGAAGACATTGGATGTATCAACTGCTGTACATATAAACTGCTCTCTCAATGTGACTGCCAGTGATATTGGTGCAGCATTCACTCCGGCTTCTCGGTATATTGTTAAAGGAATAATTTGAATTTTGTGCAAGTGGGGTATTAGAGCTGACAAATATCCCAGTTTAACCAAATCTGTCATAATTTTGTTTCTTTCGAAGACATATTTTCACAAATTATCGTCAGTCAGTTTTTAGCTGAAATGACTGTAAGTGTATAAGATCCATAAGACTTTCGACATTCGATTTATTTTCAATGAGTGCACTTAGGGAGTCTTCATCGATACCTAAATTAAAGAGCTGTGTCAGCTGTGGACATCTGTTCTAAATATTTAGAACAAATTTTATTTAACAATGTAATGTTGAAAAGTTATGTGCATATGAATAAAAGTTTCATACATATTGGGTACAGTCCTGCCAGCATAGCTTAACCTGTTTTTCTCTTTAAAGAGAGGTGGAATATCATACCACATCACTTCTGAATGAAAGGTCACTTCCAGTAAAGGGGTTGCCATTGCAATGTAGAGAGGTCACTTCCAGTTGAGTAACTGGCGGAGAAAACGTAAATCTTGGAATTTCATGAAAAAAAAATGTGAAAAACACTCAGTCACGTGGATAGAACTGGGCTAACCCTGGGTCATGAAGGGTCTCAACTTGAAGCGCGCTTCAATGTCGGTCAGGTGACTGAAGGGGAATCAAAGACTAGGAATTCCTCCCCTTAAAACAGACTTTGCAGGGTGTACAAAATGTGGAAAATGGACTTCACATGAATCCATGAGTATTTTTTTTTCTTGTGGCGCAAATTATAGTGTGTGGATATTTGTTCGATCTCTTGCAAGCTGAAGCGGACTTTGGGAGTGGCCTCGAAGACATTGGTTGAATTTCACAGGAAAGTGACGGAGTGCATCACCATGAAGCATTGAGGTGTACTTTTTGGCAAAGGGTGGGCCATCCTGGGTCCAAATGGGCTGTGCAGGGTCTCATCTTGAAGCACTCGTGGAGTAGACTACGCCTGGCGTGAATCGAAAATGACGTCACGGTTCGCATGCGCAGTTGAGAAGTATTACTGAAAGGATATTTTGGGGTGCACAGGGGTAAATGGGCTTTGCAAGGCATCATATTGAAGCGGTCGTGGAGTAGACTACAACTGGGGGTTTTGAAATGGAGATGACGTCATGAAGAGTCCAGGAGCAGTAGCGAAGAGGGCATTTTTGGGGTGTGTTTGAGCTATACAGGGGCCATTCCTGGTCTCAATGGGTGATGGAGGGTCTCGTCTTGAAGCCCTCGTGACTACTAATATCCAAACCAATTGTATTCTCTACCACATGTGTAGTGTCAAATTTAGGACAGTATACCAATTGTCATTCTCATGTTATCAGATTGTATATTCCCTATTGTTATTTTGTTTATCGACGGTTTCGAGTTTAAAAACTCTGACGTTGGGAGAATGATTAATTGTGTACTACTTGACCATGATGCATGGCAAGTAAAATTATGATGTCTGTTATTTGTCTGTGAAAGGATGATTTTTATATAAATTTCACAGTGAAAGCCCCACATTTAGGCAAGGCCTTCCCCGTTTTTTTGTTTGTTTTTTTTTTAATTTGAGCTGCAAGAAGCCCGTTTGGGAGATTTTTACTCATCGTATATAAATCTGTCAGAAGGTCCGGTTACTCACAGGTATGTGTATTCCGATATGAATAACATGAGATAATAAATGTGCGCATTTTATCGAAATAAAATCAGATGATCCGAGCACAAACTTGTTTCGTATTTTATTAGTTCCACCAGAGACCCTATAATAAATTATTATACATATTTATTATAGGGTCTCTGGTTCCACTATCCGTCTTATTTCATTTAAGGAACTATTGGCAATGCCTTTGTACCACTGAGTCGAGACACTTTGTTGTCCCTAGATTTGGCTCTTGTACATGCATGCATTGTCGCCTGACCCTTACATTAATTACGACTTCATCATATTCTGTGATGTTTAATCTCACATACTGAGCGCGAGAGTAGAAGTCCAGCATTTCACTAATCTAAGGCATCAATGATATTGGGCACCCATATTAGATTTTCGTATACATTTTAGCATAACTAAAATATGACTGCTGGAACAAAAATCATATTTCGATTTACTGTAACGGCAGAGATTGCGATATTGAAAACGGTAGGTCGGTTTAAGGTGTCACACTATAGATAACCAGGCTAAAATATATAAGAAAAAAGGAAAACAAATGGGCTTATGTCATGGCCTGATTGTCCGTCGTCCGTCGTCCGTCGTGTGTCATCCGTCGTGCGTCGTCCGTAAACATCTTCTTCTCTGAAACCGCTTGGCCGATTAAGCTGAAACTTGGCATGCATGTTTCCCCCAATGAGTACACCAGAATTTGTTCATGCCGTGTCGATACGATTTTAAATATGGCTGCCATGGCGGCCATCTTGAATTTGCCAGTGAAATCTTGTCATCATTATTTTTCAGTAACTACTGCATGGATCTTTCTCAAATTTGGTACACAGGTTCCTCTTGGGGTCTAGTTGTGCAAGATACCTTTTGTGGTCTGATTCAAAAATCCAATATGGCCACCAGGCGGCCATCTTGGATTTCCCGATGAAACATTGTTATCGCGATTTCTCAGGAACTACTGCATAGATCTTTCTCAAATTTGGTACACAGGTTCCCCTTGGGGTCTAGTTGTGCAAGATACCTTTTGTGGTCTGATTCACAAATCCAAGATGGCCACCAGGCGGCCATCTTGGATTTTTCCATGAAACATTGTTATTGCGATTTCTCAGGAACTACTGCGTGGATCTTCCTCAAATTTGGTACACAGGTTCCCCTTGGGGTCTAGTTGTGCAAGATACCTATTCTGATCTGATTCGAACATCCAATATGGCCACCAGGCGGCCATCTTGGATTTCTCTATGAAACTTCGTTATCGTGATTTATCAGGAGGTACTGCATGGATCTTTCTCAAATTTGATACACAGGTTCCCCTTGGGGTCTAGTTGTGCAAGTTACTTCTGTGGTCTGATTCAGAAATCCAATATGGCCACCAGGCGGCCATCTTAGATTTCCAGATGAAACATTGTTATCTCTATTTCTGAGTAACTACTGCATGAATCTTTCTCAAATTTGGTACAGAGGTTCCCCCTGGGGTCTAGTTGTGCAAGATACAATTTGTGGTCTGATTGAAAAATCCAATATGGCCACCAGGCGGCCATCTTGGATTTCCAGATGAAACATTGTTATCGTGATTTCTCAGGAACTACTGCATTGATCTTTCTCAAATTTGGTACAGAGGTTGCCCTTGGGGTCTAGCTGTGCAAGATACCATTTGTGGTCAGATTGAAAAATCCAATATGGCCACCAGGTGGCCATCTTGGATTTCCGCATGAAACTTTGTTATCGCGATTTCTCAGGAACTACTGCATTGATCTTTCTCAAATTTCATACACAGGTTTCCCTTGGGTCCAAGTTGAGCAAGATACCTTTTTCTTGTCCGATTCGAAAATCCAATATGGCCACCAGTGGCCCCATGAAATTTTGTTATCGTGAATTCTCAGGATATTACTGCATGGATGTTGATGCACAGGTTCCCCTTGTGGTCCAGTTGTGCAAGATACCTTTTTTGGTCCATTTCAAAAATCCAATATGGCCGCATCTTGAATTTCCCATGAAACTTTATCATGAAATCTCAGGAAATAACTGCATGGATCATTTAGTGTTCAGGGGGACAACACAAGTTAGAAACTCATCTATTGCAGATCTTTAGTAAAAATTTCTCACAGCTACTTCCTCCAGTTACAGACAGATGAGCTACAGTGCCGTGGCACTATCTTTCTTATTTTTTTTCTTGTGTTCTATATTTTGGCATGACTAAACAATAAATACACAGTATAAGTTAATAACTATCACATAGTTATGTGATTTTACTCGAGCAGCAGGCTGAAATCAGGATAATAAAGCTGTGAGGATTGTTAAATGGTATTGTAATCAGTGGTTTTGAAGACAAACTGTATACAATGACTTTCCTTGTGCCATGCACGGACTGATTCTACTCCGGCAATGGGCTAACTCGGGATAAAGATAAACTAAACAATAGATTCTACCTAGTTACAGACATTATGTAACAAACATGCTGATTGATTTAAATTGGTGATTAAATTTGAAAAGACAACATATTTGCAGCAATATACCATCTAACAATGATGTTTATTTTGTCTCCGTTGAAACCATGGGGTATTCTTCGAAATCATGTCAATTTATTGAAAGTAACTTATTGAAAAGATAATCATCAAAATCGCTTTATTTATAACTTGGTTGCATTTTTATTTTGTTACTAAATCTGGTTAACAGTGCCGCTATCTTAAATATAGCTGGGGAAAATTTATGTCCGATTAAGCTTATTGAAAATAAGAATAACATGTTTTTGTCAATATGTGTTTCACATTCGTATGAAATCATAGCACAAATAGCTATAAGAAGGAGGGGGAAATATCCACATGGGGGGGATGTTCGAAGGGAGAAATGTCCTATTTTACATGATAATTGCAAGCGTGGGTAATAAGATAATGTCACTACCATAAGTTTTTTTGTTTGCTCTTGCCTTCAGGCTTGACAAATCATTCGGCACAATACATTATTTGTTATTTTAAAAGCCATTAAGACTTTACCAAATAAGATATAGATTATTAAACATTCTCGCATTTCTGAGAATGATATCTTGCTCACAAATAATGAATGACTGCCTTTTGCACAAAAAAAGGATGGAGAATTGCCAGTACGCTTCGTTGCAGACAGAATACATATGCCGTGTGCCTTAATAGACCAGCAAAGATACGAAGGCAAATTGCCAGGGAAGAAAGTATATCATTGATACCCACGGGAGAAGGAAACAGGGGTGCCCAGAACTCCTATTTATCAGCACAGATACTTGATATATATAGCTTGTGTGATTCAAGTATTATTCGTGAATATTTCCCATGGAATTCAAGTATTTATTCGTGAATATTTCCCGAGGTCTCCATTTACGGCACACATGGTATGATGGATCTAACCTTTATGTCACACTAGTCTCTTAATCGGTTAATGTGTATTCAGACTAAGACCTTTGTAAACAAATGCATCAAGCTTAGATACGTTATGCAAGTTCTTATCTGCTTTATGTATCAACCCATTCTTAGGGCTCCATTGTGAGTGCTGAATCCAAACTATGATGTTTCGTGATGTAACTTTTGTTGTGTGGTCGGTAAAGAAGAGTAAATTATCCACTTTCGTCTGAATTTTGACGAAACCAGAACTAGATTTTCCTCACTATGTTGAAAATGTGTCCATTCATGTTTTGTGTATTTTTCAATCGGAAATTCTATGGTGTAACTTTCATGAAATCTTTTCTGGCCAACCTATATTGTCGTATCAATTACACTTTCGATCAGCTGAACAACCAGGAAGTTTCAGGAGATACTAAACATTCTCTTATGCCTCTCTTTAGGAAAAAGTGGTCCCATGTAGTAATGTGCACATTAGGGGAATATATTTATTTTAATCGGAATGCACACAGATATCTGACGCACTGCGGGATTCTCGAAAATGCTCTCAAGTAAGTTCATCAAACTCTTCCAGGTACAATAGCACGCAAACCTTGTTGATATAGACACGCGCCGGTGTTTTTTATGTACGATTGTGCAAATCTGCATAATAGAGCAAAATTAAAAATCAGTTGGGGTATATTGATCAGAATTAGCATTGATATCACCAGTGTTTCATGATTATCAATACACGTTCTCAGTTTGATAGTAACCTTCTTGCTTCCATCTGAATAGTTTTCACATGTGTCGCACAAGATTGGTTGCCACTTATGCTGAATAATGCCATGTTTCATTCCCCCAATAGAGGGATTATTCCTTGAGAAATATAATTCTAAGTAGTAGAGAAAGGAGATCTGGCCGTCCATTGACCTTTGGATATCGCGACCGGTGTTGATCTTTGACCCTGCACATGCGCAATGGATTGAGCATGCCAAGAGAAAGTGGGACGATTTACGGAGATCGAGAGGGGTGAGAGACATGGAGATTTCACCCATGCAACGAGACTCCGGGGACCCAGGCATGCGCCATACGATAGTGTGGTAGGGGAGTAAGGGTGCACACGTTCAACCAAGCGGTGGCTCCATCTTTGCGCAAATGGAGAGAACTCTGAATGATACAGGAAAAACCTGGATGCCCACTCGGAACAAGACGTGGGGGTGACTGAACTATCGTTTTCTACAGGGTCCTGACCAGTGTAGGGTCAGTGATACACGAATGCGCACTTGGAGAGTAAGAGAGAAAGCGCATTTTCGGTGTGGATTGTGGGCCGTGTAGTCTAAACCTGTCGGGACGCGGTGAGGAGGGATAAAGTGGTGGATATAGCAACTTGGAAAGGTCAATTCCGGTAACTTGACTGTCGGGGGATTTCCCGGTAAAGTTTGAAACCGTTGGCTGATTTTGACGCTCTCGGCGAGTAGACTACGGTTGAGGTGGTTTGGACTGGAAGTGACGCCATTGTGTTCAGGCGCAGTCGAGGAGTAATAGAAAACAGGAACTTTTAGATCGATCTCTAGGGAACATCTTTGCTCTGAATGGATCTTGTCGGATGCCGTATTGAAGCGATCGTAGAGTGGACTACGATTAGAGTGGCTTGGACAGCAAATGGTCTCATAGATTACCAGAACAGTTGGATGACATTTGAATACGAACAAGAGCGAACATGGCCGAAGATTGACGCTACACAACGGTAGTTTCTTATAGTGCGGCTTCTGACTGGACAAGAGCGAACACCGCCGACAACAGCAAACAAAATTGTAACACCCAACGCGGCTTGCCAAGGTTGGGTGTGAGGTGATGGAGGGGATAATATAATGTGTAATACGCAATATTTTGGGCAACAACTGACTACTGACACGACCAATATTTCGGGGTAAAGTTATTGGTTCTAGACTGGCCTGGTGTGTTCACGGAGAGAAAATGTGCTGTTTTCTGTTCGAAATAGGCGATTTTGCACAAATCCACTACTTCAAGATGCTATTATTCAAACACCCTAAGACCCAGAGAGGGGACATTACTCAGACCATAAGACATGACATACTTCAATAGCTCTGAAAAGCGTACGGCTCTTTTTGACTCGATATTTCGACTCCTTATTTTGCCATCCTCCGGCTAATTGAAATTTTCTTTCGTAGGTGATATTTCATTTTGGCACTTCAAAGCGCACCTCATGGTGCCAAGGAGAGAGAAAGAGAGAATAAACTAAGTTTAATGTCGCGTTCGGCAATATTTCAGCTATATAGCGACAAATAAACAGACTGCCACTGAAAATTTGACATATTTCATATTTTGCATTGTTTTGTTAATAATTGTCATAGCACTGTACGACTATCACTGACTGATAGAACATAGCCAAATGTCCAGTTCACCCGAGGCGGGCCGACAGGCTAGTTAGAGCCGTGTGGATATACACCATGCACATTTGCATTCAATCGCCACAATCAACCCTATTGGGTTAGAAAAAGCGGTTTTCTATATTATAAATTTACCAATAAACTAACATCAGATATTAGAAAAATAGACTCGATCTAATATATGGAGATTTTTGCATGCTAAAAGGGTATCATCTAAAGGAGGAGTTTGGCGTGTGGACTGCACATGCGTAGTCTAGACAGTGATATTCCTGCGTTTGCACTACCCCATAAGGGCGGAGGGTCATATTGAAGCTCCTGGTGTGACGTCAAACAATCCTTATTTACAACCAACATTTCTTTTTCCACATTCCGTCCTCCACAAATCCTCAGAGATCTACGCTTTGTATACTACTGACGCATTGGGCGTGCAGGTCCTCTGTCGGCTTCACCAGAATAACTTTTCTTCCCATTCTTCAACGTGGAATGTCCTAACGATATACGACATGCTTTCAATAGTTGACAAAATATGCTTTAGGCTCAATTCTTTCAACGATAAATCTTGCATATTTTGTTAAATTTATACCTGGTTCCAGAGACTGTGATTGTGCGGTCTCTGGTTTAAAATTTAATGCATCAGAAATTCTCTTGTAGGAGCTACTGCATTCTATTGTTCCACTTCATCATCGCTGATATAAAGATACAGATATCTGGGCATTGTTGGAAATTGGAGACTTTGCACATTCGGATTTAATTGCTTTCGGCCACCATAGATAAGCTTGCATAACTTGTTTCACCATGCCGATAAGCCGGATCTTCATCTTAGCTTATCCGATAGACGAATGATATAT
>JAVTVY010035415.1:0-14679 GCA_036873755.1 Hanleya hanleyi | reverse complement strand
ATCCTGGACCAAGATGACGTAATGAATCTGTAACACCCTTCAAGTTCGTTTTCTACTCGTTTTGATGTCGAAATGCCTCTATTTCTGTGTAATATAGCTGTCAGTTTTATTCACGATACGGTAAAAAAAGACAGGCTCTCCGACGAACGTATAGGACGTTGAAACTACGTCGCGGAATCGCTGTTAAGGGGTGATTGAGTCATAGATGAACCTTGGATGTAGAATGTTATTCTCAGTGATATTCTGAAATTACTATTTGCAAAGGCTAGAAATGATCTCTGCCATAACAACTATATTGGGTTGTTGCCACCATGCGGAGGACTACATTGGAGTAAAATTTTGATACATTGGACATTTTTGTCACCAGATGTTTCGTTACGAAAGTAAGGGGTGTCTGTAATGTATCCCATGATGAATAAAATTCACACGGACTGGTCAAATGTCGACGACAACACATTCCATCAGGGATTGTCTTCTCACTGACGACGGTTTTATGTCGCAAAGTCAATCATTAGCGGATCGTTTTGGTATCTTCATATTGTCTTTTCATATAAACTGGTGCGTGCGTGAAACATGATCAGGGAAGATAAATTCAAAATGGCAGCCACGGTGGGCTATCCCTCATCAATTCTTTTGTCCATTTGTCGTTGATTTAATGTATTATTGTGTCATCCAAATATATATTTGTCCAAGATTAAACTCCATCATATCAGTACTTACCGTTTTCGGCTGCGTATAACAGTCATGGAGTAACACCATGGGTAAATTCAGAATGGCGACAATGGACGACCATCATTATACATAATCTAGACGAAGTGTCATGGGTAAATTAAAAATGTCGGCCAGAAGGGAGATCTATAAGGCGTCTTAGACCGTGAGTCAGATTTGCGGACAGAAGACTTATTTGATAATACCCGCCTCCCGTTGATGCATATTCTGGACCGAAGATGGAACTCTCATTATCTAGTATGTTGTCACATATCGATTTCGTTACATCCGTTTTGCGAGCATAAGAAATAAATCTTCTTTTGATAAATTCTTCCAACAGATCTGACAATTATGACAGGCCCCTAAATTATCCACCGTTATCTAATTATTGGCACCATAAGCGCATCGGACTCTTCCAATAACCAATACACCTTTATTTCCAAATCTTCAGCCTAGAATAATGTCTCGCATATGACCATAATGTAATAAAACCCACTTATTGGTGTCGGGGCAATTTTGATACTTATGCCCAAAGAAAACAGGGTGCTATTCGTCATTGTTTCGATAACCCCTACAGTCAATTCACCAAATAGAGAGAGAAGATTACTGACAAGGAAAGGTATACTGCCGCGCCATTTTAGCAGTCGCGAATTTCTTGCTATTGCTGTCCTGCTGCAGAAAGATGTCCAGCAAATCAGATGCCTGGAAATGACTGCTAACCGCGATACCGCCCTATTCTGCGATGATATCATGGACTCATTCGGAGGGGAAATGTTGCCGTTATCTCTACCGATACATCAGCTTTGCTCTAATAATGTATTCGTCGTGACCGTTTCTTTGCAGCATATGTATTTCTCGAACATACATATTCTCTTTTTCTCTCGCATCAGCATATTACATAGGTGGGGCTCGGACATCGAGCCACATCGTAAACTATCCCTTTCTGGACAGTAATATTCCAGTGGGACCTGCATTTGGCGTATACATATCTCGCCTAGTAGCATTTGCTAGATCCTGTGTTAAATGTGACGATTTTAATCAACGTCACAAAACATTGTTGCAAAAACTTATAAAACAGGGCTACTCCACCAAGCGTCTCCACTCAAAGTTTCTCAAATTTGGCGATACATATCGCATGCTAATAGCAAAATACGAACGTAGCGTGCAAAATCTATGGCGTTACGTTTCGTAACTTGTGCCTAATTCCGCTTAACCCGGGGCTAGGGGCCGTATGAACCCATGCATGTACTTCAAGATTCTCATGGTGCTCATATGGACAGTCACAATCAAAGCGTGACTGAGATACATCATTCTCTACAACGACTGTCTCTATGTCGACAACGATTATTATGGATTAAGAATACTGATCAGCGATACGGATTTTATATTTTTGGAATATCATGATCGGCATCATTGAAAACTGTTGACCGCTTCTCTCTTGCAGAAAACTAGCCTATGTTTATGTATACTACGATTGTCTTTTTGAATTTGATGCTAATACTGTTATACGGATATGGACTAGGTCTTTGGATTATGGACGCGGATATTCTTTAATGGACGACGGCTGAATCATGAATGACGGACCAGACGCTCGAAATCGGATATTTTTTTCATATAATGAGTCGACTGATGAACATTCTTCATATCGATACACAATCTGTTGTACCCATGTTGCTTTGTATCTGCCAGCACAAACATGAACCCAGTAGGAATAACTATAGGGTACCGGTATTACATCGGACAACATCCCTGGGGCCAGGACAAGATAGTCGAAGATGGAAGGGAACGGAGCGGAGTGCCGATAGTTTATCCGAGTATTTGCTTGCGTATAATAATATAGATTCAGAGACAAGAGGAAAAGGTCAGTTCACACCAAATCAACCCAACATTGGATATGATCGTATCCCAAAGTACGCATATCTGGGTCTAGAATTTTTTGCTGTAAATGTCATTGAATTTTGACTTTCCATTTTCAACCGGTCATATCAATAATCATGGGAAACAGAAAGCGGAGTTAAACAAAAGCAATATAAACTGACAGTTTTATAGGGCGAGCGAACGGTACGGTACCAGCTCGATAGAATTCTGGCGGTCTTTGATAAGAGTTGATAATCTTAAATGTTATGTCAAATTCAGAACATATTGCAAGACATTGATTATTTCATATCCTTATCTGTTAATTCTAATCTTAATTGTAACACATATTTAGACTTCTTGTTCCTTTATTTTGATCCTTTATTGTCTAAATAATTGAAATTGAATTGTTGATGACATCTTGGAGAGTGGAATTTTGAAGTGACAACTTGGAGATTGAATTGTTGATACGACATCTGGAGGCGTGTGTCATATGTTTATCCATTTTACATGTACTTCAGCCGTCAGCAGGAATCGAACCCACGACCACGTCACCATTGGCATTGAGACTCCTCATTAACTCCTGTTAACTGTCTTTACGTCACTGCTTCAGGACCCTTGATCCTCACGTTGAATGTGCTAGCATTCCTAGACACCACTGAAGGACTGACTGGCTGGATGACTGACAAACTATACCGTGTGTGCGTGGAAGTTATAAGTCTTCGTAAATTTCGTACTCCGTTCCACATGATAGATGGGCAACCACTATGGCCACTGCCCGTAATCACCACACCCATTGTCTATTATCACTAAGCCCAATGCCTATCATCACTATGGTCATTGCATATAATTGATATGTAAGTTACCTATCATCAATCCTAATCGTCAGAAAGCCCTATATGCACTGTCAAAATCACTACACCTATTGCCTATACCCACAAAGCTTATTATCTATCATCACTACGCCCATTGACTATAATGATTATAAGTCGATATCCTGCAATTTAGTGCTCTCATTTTCTAAAATCAGTTGATCCGAATTTCTCTGCTCCATCGATGGATATTTGGACGTTCTGTTGTGGCTTCCAATTATTCATCGTCGCTGCGAAGGGACAGGAGAACGTCAAAGTAACAATCATTTCGTTACAATCAATACGCTCATTGCTACAATCAGTGCGCCCATTGCCTATACAATCAGTGCGTCTATTGCCTACAATCAATGCGCTCATTACCTATACAAATCAGTGCATCTATTGCATACAATCAATGCGCCCATTACCTATACAATCAGTGCGTCTATGGCCTACAATCAAAGCGCCCATTACCTATACAATCAGTGCGTCTATTGCATACAATCAATGCGCCCGGTACCTATACAATCAGTGCGTCTATTGCCTACAATCAATGCGCCCATTACCTATACAATCAGTGCGTCCATTGCATACAATTAATGCGCCCTTTACCTATACAATCAGTGCGTCTATTGCATACAATCAGTGCGCCCATTACCTATACAATCAGTGCGTCTATTGCCTACAATCAATGCGCCCATTACCTATACAATCAGTGCGTCTATTGCATACAATCAATGCGCCCATTACCTATACAATCAGTGCGTCTATTGCCTACAATCAGTGCGCCCATTGCCTATACAATCAGTGCGTCTATTGTCTACCTATACAATTCATTGCACAATCAATGCGCCCATTACCTATACAATCAGTGCGTCTATTGCATACAATCAATGCGCCCATTACCTATACAATCAGTGCGTCTATTGCCTACAATCAGTGCGCCCATTGCCTATACAATCAGTGCGTCTATTGCATACAATTAATGCGCCCTTTACCTATACAATCAGTGCGTCTATTGCATACAATCAATGCGCCCATTACCTATACAATCAGTGCGTCTATTGCCTACAATCAGTGCGCCCATTGCCTATACAATCAGTGCGTCTATTGCATACAATTAATGCGCCCTTTACCTATACAATCAGTGCGTCTATTGCATACAATCAATGCGCCCATTACCTATACAATCAGTGCGTCTATTGCCTACAATCAGTGCGCCCATTGCCTATACAATCAGTGCGTCTATTGCATACAATTAATGCGCCCTTTACCTATACAATCAGTGCGTCTATTGCATACAATCAATGCGCCCATTACCTATACAATCAGTGCGTCTATTGCCTACAATCAGTGCGCCCATTGCCTATACAATCAGTGCGTCTATTGCATACAATCAATGCGCCCATTACCTATACAAACACTGCGCCCATTGCCAACAGTCAATGCGCCCATTACCTATACAATCACTGCTCCCCTTGCCTACAATCAATGCGCCCATTACCTATACAATTAATACGTCCATTGCCTACAATCAGTGCGCCCATTGTCTATACAATCAGTGCGTCTATTGCATACAATCAATGCGCCCATTACCTATACAATCAGTGCGTCTATTGCCTACAATCAGTGCGCCCATTACCTATACAATCACTGCTCCCTTTGCCTACAATCAATGCGCCCATTGCCTATAAAATCACTGCTCCCTTTGCCTGCAATCAATGCGCCCACTGCCTACAATCAGGGCACTCATTGCCCATACAATCACTGCGCCTATTGCATAAAATCAATACGCCCCTTGCCTACAATCAGTGCGCCCATTACCTATGCAATCACTGCACCCATTGCCTACAATCAATATTGCGCCCATTGTTTCCCATTAAGACGTCCATTGCCTACAATCGGTGCGCCCATTACCTATGCAATCACTGCACCCATTGCCTACAATCAATACGGCCATTGCATAGGCAGTGCGCCCAAGCCCTAAAATCAATGCAACCATCGCATATACAATCAATACGCTCATTGCCTACAATCGGTGCGCCCATTGCCTATACAATCAGTGCGCCATTGCCGACAATCAAGGCGCCCATTGCCTATACAGTGCGCCAATTGCCTTGCAATCAGTGCGCTCATTTATTGATGTATACGACAGCATAGTAACACAAATGTATAAATGTCACGGAATCTGAAAGGAGAAGTGGCGCTTACATAGGAAAAACTCCCTTAGATAATACGTTAATAAAACCAAATTATTATTTCTGTGTTTCGCACTGCTTCATTCGCCTTGTAATCAGTGTGGCGGTGCAGCAATTGCCTTGCAACCAGTGCGACAGTGCTCCAATTGCCTTGGAAGCAGTGCGTTCATTTATTATTGTATACAACAGTAGTATAATGTCTCGGGATCTCCATGGAGAAGTGGCGCTTATATAGGAAAAACTCCCTTAGATATTACGTTAATAAAGCCAAAATATGATTTCTTCAATTCTGCACAAAACTGACAATTATGACCGGCCCCTTATACAGACAAAATACTCAAGTTTATACTGGAAACCATCAGAGTTAAAAGTGACGTAAAACAGCGTCAACAGACGTTTGAAATGTTGCTCACGTCTGTTTGTGGCTTTCCGTATACATTTTGGAATATATTTTTTAATATATCTAAAAGATGACACCTTGAAAACAAAACAAAAAATTTCGATGTAATATTAGGGCAGATATGGTGACTTTTAACACGGTGAATTCATTTTGGTTCATATTTTAGATATAATGAAAGAGCCAAAAACAGTCGAAAGCCAATTTCAAACGTCAATTGACGTTGTTTTACGCATCTTAGCTTGCTAAGGGTATTTCACGTTTCACTTAACACTACCCTTAGATTACCGCTGTGATTCGGCATGTATTTCACACGGCGCCATCTATCTAGAGGGAGATAATCCAGTTCGAAAGTTGTTCCCAAAGCATGAGGTCAAATGTCGGCCCCATTTAAACGAGCCAATGAAATTATCTGTATTCAAATATTTCTCAGACATGCAAACATGTCAGTTTCACGAGGCGCAAGACTGGGGGAGTCTACGCGAGACCAAAACGAAGTTGTGCGAATTAGCTATTTTATTTCTCACTCTAGTGGAGCATGCTTCTTTGTTTATCTTAAGAAGAATCATATTACAAACGAAACATATTTGAAAACAAAATAAAATCGGCGGCAGACCACAGGAAAATGATATGCTTTTTATTTTGTGATGGGGGCACTTCGAGGCCCACCATGGGATCATTTCAATCGATCGCTTTCTGGAGGTGTGTCTTCGTTGTATGAATGTGATTGCACCGATGTCGGATGTAACGGGACCAGTCGGATGTGACCATTTGGGAAACGCCCTAATACACGCAGATAGCATCCGTTACCGCATTACGAGCAGAAGTTTCTACGTATGATCGTGCCATGCGTTCGGATGATGTGTTTACGTCACCTTTGACTCGTTAACAATATTAAACTTGGGTATTTTTGTACGAAACACAGCTTTGTTGCAGAATTGAAGAAAATAATTTTTGACTTTACTGAAGTAACATCTCAAAGAGAGGCAGTCTTAAACGTTAATACTCCTTCTCTTCAGTGAATATCTCCAATTGTGCTTCGTATTTACTGTACACATTCCAACCGAAGACTGCATAAACCTTAGGTCGGTCGTAGGAGATAAATCGTTGTGATTCATTTATCTAGTTAGACAAAAGAGGCCCGGAAACGACTTGTTAAGTGAGGCTCAATAAAACACTACAGTTAACGAATGTGAGTACGTAATTGCACCCATAAATTGGTAGTTAGGGGCAATGTCGGAGCTCGGAGTCAGTCGTAAATTTGGCCATATTCATTTAACCTATTACCTAAAGCAATAATTTCGCAAGAGAAAAACTCAGCTTCCTAGTCGTAGTATCCATGGAGGTAGATGTATGAGCGATCAATCTGTCTGCTTTACTATATTTAAATGCGCCACGTCTAATAAAACACATTAATGACCATTCTATTCAGTGGCAAAGTCGGCGTTGGCGTATCGCACCCCAAAGGTGAGAGCATAAAACTAAAATGACGACAACACTGGTGGGTGAAATAGACTAGGAAATGGCTTATAGGTTCGAGTCTACATCTGATATTGAAGAATTGTGGAGATCACCGGTGAACATTAATTAACCCTATCTGGCCTGGGCTTTTGGGACTTGTCCAGGCCTTGGGGGGGACTAAATGCTTCCCCCCCCCCCTCCCCCCCATATTATTTGGGCTGGGGGAATGAAACTTACCACACTATACCCGTGGGTCAAGCTCTACCAGAAAATATATTTTAAAAAAGATGGCCGCTTTGATGACGTCACAGTGACGTCATTTTCAAAAACGTCAGTTTTTGGGAGATTTGTCAGTCAGATTTTCCGAATTATTTATTTATGCAATTTCTCCATAAAAACTGCATGATAGTAATGAATATTAATCTGATGTGAAATAAAATATTTTTGCCCACTTTTCATTGCGGAAAAGCAGAAATGTTGAAGAAAATGAAGAAAACGTCACTTTTCTGGTACCCCCACGCCCCCGGCCTGGTAGGGTTACAACGTTTTACAGTCACTCTCGCTTCATGTTATCTACTTCGGTCCAATGGCGAATGAGTAGTGAGCGTCAATGGAAAAGATCACAATCTTCGGCGTTCGAGGCGTTGATAAAAGCGACAAATACAGACGAGGATCACTTCAAATACAGACCCGGGTTACCCTGATACAGAACTTATTTGTGCTGGTGTATTTAGCCATACCATGGCATCAATCTTAAAGCCTCAAAAGAACCGTGATAAAGTATTTTTAGCTATTTATAGGTTTATGCTGTGTACTTGCAGATTTTAATTTATATTGATTTATCATTCTGTTATACATTTCACTATCTAGTCTGGGGGAGTTAACATAACATTTGTTATCTCCCCTTCCACCCAGTGGAATTATTTATAATTATATTGGTTAATTAATAGTACATGCATATTACAAGTTGTGAATACTAAAATTCTAGAATAATTTAACTTATATTTTCTTATTCGTGGTTAAGAAATTATAATAATATTTCTGCTCTATTAAAGAGTTTTGTTTTAAATGATGTCTTTGCTTGTTCTGGTTGGACATTGGTGTCTGAGGATACCATGTGAGGTCCTCATTCACGGTGTTCACCAGGATGAGTATAGATATTATATCAAATCTCGTTTTTACTCACCACCTACTCATATCTAAATTTATATGATGAGTTTATTTTAGGTTAAACAAAATATGCATGTACTATATTGGCCTTTTTATCTCAGTTTTATATTTTTTATAGATAGGGTCGTTGGGATTTTATTATTATTAAATTAAGTTTGTTGGTCCGTATATATATACCCTTCCTTTTATGTCTCTAACCTCGCCATGCCATTAAATAACGCCTTTGGAGTTTGTTTTTTCTACATGTTTTTTAATCATTAAAATCACGTATAGTAGGATATTTTAAATCAATATTTATGTTGTACATCAAACTCAATGCAACGATCTGGCGCGCATAATTTTATTAAATTGAAAGCGCCATCTAAATTAAAAACAGACAGACCTGATACAGGATACAGTTCAGTCTGTGTCATGGAATTCTGCTAAAATGACACGTGGTTACAGGCAGTGTTCATTTGGAACCCAAGAAAGCAAATCTAATCTGATTTGTGGTCTATTCAGAGAATTATGTCTATCGTTTTCTCGTTTGGATATGGCTGTATTACAGGAGACACATTACATCAAGAATAAATCATATATAACAACCTGATCAGATCACGCTGCACGGAACCGTCTAGGATTTACTAATCAGGATAAAGTAGGAAGTGATAGATCACCAGTGACATCGTAAATGACAATTCTATAGTTATCATACTGATTACTATCTTCTTCGCATTATCTCTAATGCGATATTGATTAAGGATAACTATCCCCTTAGAGGGTCAAAATTGGTAAAAAAAAAATATTTCTTCATTCAAATATTCACTATTTGCTCTAACATTTGGTGAAAAAATGAAATCAAAATTATAAATAGAAGTGCTTCAATATTAGGATTAAAAATTTAGTTTCCGAGGCACTGGAACAATTAAACCGATTGCCTTAGCTTGGGCTTGGCTACTATTATTTTTGTCTGTTAAATTTCCCTTTCCAAAACTCATTTCCGCAGTATTATGGTAAGCTAATTATCTATTAGTCCTACTTATTTACATTAATCTACCCCCTTCTGATCAAAACCATGCAAACATCCGTATTTTTGTTTCTAATTATAACAGTGACACTTCACTCGCTCACCCGCCGTGCAGTCTACACAGGTGTAAACAATTATCAGCTGAACAAGTTTTAGCAAGTTTTTGTAAGTTTAAATTGGACTTGATGGACTTTAAACCGCCTTGATGAAAAACAAATTAGTGTAATAGTTATCCAGAATAAACAGGAATTCGAGTAGGTCCCATTAGAAAGATTAAAAATGTATTTGACAATAGAATTCAAGCAAAAAATTTGGATTAATTCATCAGAAGTATAGCTGGACACATTTTGCCCGATTTCTAGCCTTTCATTTTTGTACAAAATCCGAGATTTAAACGTTTATTTTTCGAAAAGTATCCATGCTACGCTTTTGAAATTTGGCATGCTTGTTACTTATAAGGTGATCTAGTAAGTTCTATCTCACGTTTTGTAAGTTCGGATTTGTTTTTTAATTATTCAACTTTTAAGACAAACGACTGTAAAATAGTACGTTTTTTTTCAATTTATTTGAGTAAAATAGCTGTAAAAACAAAACCAGGCAAAAATTAAAAAAAATGAGATCATGTTTACTAGTTTGAATTGTCTCCTATCAAGGTATACCATCAAAGTGGGAACAAGACCAACAGTTTTCATGAAATTTCAATTGAAAAATGGACGCTATTGTTTTAATTTTAATTTTTTTAAATCGCAATATTTTCTACACAGTAGCAATGTCGCTTATACAAATCATATCGTTGTAATCCCTACGATGTACGCTTTCATAAAATATATAGTTTATTATGGTTATCTTGTATATTAATTGATACAGACGACAAATTGTCACGGGGGTGCAAAAACCTGCCTCTAAGGGGACAGCTATCCTTAATGCTGTTTAGGAAATATATAACATTATTATTAATGCATTATTACTTAAAGCATAATCTTGCTTATAATCGAATGCAGGCAACGTCACAGCAAAGTTCCACTTGCACAAGAAATGCGCCTGATAGCCATCTTCTGTCTGTAGGAATAATTTGATATGTATTTAATAATCATCGTGTCATGAATATTAAATTACTTTTGTTGACATTGTTTCATATTACAGAAACCGTGCGTTATCTTAACTCAGAAGAAGTATGTGGACACAATAACCGGGCTAACGTGTATTCAATACATACAGAGACATATCTGAGATCAATATTTCGTCAGAGTACAGTACCATAACCAAAATTCGTTCTTTGCACTACATGAGGGGGTCATCTTATGCAACTGTACATCGGTATGCTTACATATTTCTTGTCGAAAAACGTTGTCAGAACATCCGACTGGTCTGCAGAACCATTCAACTGAATGGGCTGCTCTCCTAAAATGATATATACCGTCTTATCCGTTCTCAGAAATATTCGAAGCTGCGAAAAAAAGCATATTTCAATTCTATTTATGATATTTCTGTGATTTTAATTCGGCTTACGATCGATCTTTTCGACATACTTGGGCGTATTTTGTTGTTCGCCTTATGTTATGTGCAAAATTATCTGAACTCTAGCGGGCAGAGTAGTATACAAAGGCTAAATTGAGGTAATGGCGCCTCACTGCGCATGCGCAGAACCTGTTGTGACGTCAGAATTGGTTTTGTGCGCATGCGTGTGGGTGGGTGGGTGGTGGATGGGTGCAAGATGGCGGCATGGGGTGGGTGGGTGGTGGATGGGTGCAAGATGGCGGCATGGGGTGGGTGGGTGGTGGATGGGTGCAAGATGGCGGCATGGGGTGGGTGGGTGGTGGATGGGTGCAAGATGGCGGCCTGTGGTTGGGTGGTGTGAGTGAGTGCAAGAATGTATTCATCCGCGGTGATGCAGTCATGTCTGGCGGTGATTCGGTCTCGGGAAAAAGCTTCCGCGGAGAAAAAGTAGTCCCTAGATAAAATGGTCCGATGGGGTCGAGTGAGGTATCAAAGTGAAGCTTAGGTGAGGGGGCATCTAATGGGCTGGGTGTGGGATTGAAATATCGGCATTGTGCGCATGCGCGGTGGCCGAAGGGTATGAAAATAGCCTTTTTGGAGCTAGGGGATTGACTACTGGTCCAGTGGGGTCGAGTGAGGTATCAAAGTGAAGCTTAGGTGAAGGGGCATCTAATGGGCTGGGTGTGGGGTTGAAATATCGGCATTCTGCGCATGCGCGGTGGCCGAAGGGTATGGAAATAGCCGTGTTGGAGCTAGGGGATTGACTACTGGTCCAGTGGGGTCGAGTGAAGTATCAATGTGAAGCCTAGGTGAGGGGGCATGTAATGGGCTGGGTGTGGGGTTGAAATATCGGCATTCTGCGCATGCGCGGTGACCCAAGGGTATGGAAATAGCCGGTTTGGAGCTAGGGGAGCCACTAATGGACCGATGGGGTCGAGTGAGGTATCAAAGTGAAGCATTCGTGAAGGGGCATCTGATGGGCTGGGTGTGGGGTTGAAATATCGGCATTCTGCGCATGCGCGGTGGCCAAAGGGTATGAAAATAGACGTTTTGGAGCTAGGGGAGCCCCTAATGGGCCGATGGAGTTGTATGAGGTATCAAAGTGAAGCTTATGTGAAGGGGCATCTAATGGGCTGGGTGTGGGGTTGAACTATCGGCCTTCTGCGCATGCGCGGTGGCCGAAGGGTATGAAAATAGCCTTTTTGGAGCTAGGGGAGTTGTTGTTGTTGTTGTTGTTGCTCCCTTTTTTGGACTAACCCATCAGAATAGTACGTATCACGGACTACACCCGGAGAGCTACATCTGGTCTATAAAACACGTCCCTCTGGATCCCACACCTTCATTTCTACAGAGCCATGGCGGAGATCCAGCCCCATGCGACTCGCATTTTACAGTATGCCACCGTGGTGAATTCATTCACGGATTACCGAGCAGTGGTCCGGTCCATGTTTGCAGATGGCGACGACAACGAGGGACGACGCCAGATCCTGAACGAGATCACAGAAGCGGTCCTCCACAGAGTGCACTCGATGGAGAGGCGTGCCATCACTCACCACTACTGGACTATGACAGCCATCCTTGATGCTCGCGCTATGGACCAGGAGCTCTCACGCCGGAACCAGCGCCGGCTGGTTAATTTATATCATTAGTTCAGAAATTCTTATTGACCTCGGCGCTGTGTATTGGACACTATGCAATACGAGGTGTGTCATTCACCGTTCGACATTTGGACCAAGCATGTCACCCGTCCTACGAGCCATCCTGCCCCTTACACCCCGGGTGGGGTTACACGTCTATGAAGATAAAGTCACCCTGGTGGAAGACCGTGGAGCTATTTTGCTGGGCGCCCGCTGAGACCGTATCGAATACGGTCACACTATCTCGTGACGGCTGGACCAAATATAAACGGGTGTTGAGCGGCGAGCTCGACGGAAACCTCATCCACATAGACAATGCCATCTACGTATACCGTGCAACCTTCTTCCTACGCCTGGGCCGCTACCAAGATGCTACGCGAGGCTTCACCCTAGACCCCGATCTGTGGTCAGCCTTGGAGAAAGTGGTGCCTATTGTGGACCAGCTGTTTACACCGGACGAGCGATCATCACACCAGTTGGGGTAGGCTCGTGCTATTGAGGACGCGCTGGCTGAACCCCATGAACAACTACATGAACCCGATGACGATGCCATTGATTACCCGGCTAGACTCAGTCAGCCCAATGACATGACCACCTGATCCTTTGATCTCACGGGGTTCTCCCTATAAATACGAGAGACAGTGAACTCTGGTACCATTCACGTACTGACCATGACGGAGCATATAGTACTGGCGTATTTCAGCTTGATCCCCGAGGTTTTCCTGCACGTGTATGCGGATAAGGTCGATATCATGGAGGAGGTGGTGGGAGACACGGACCCTACACAACCGTGCCCGGCTCACATTCGTCTGTCCTGAGAGGGCTGGACCAAATTCAAACGGGTGTTGTCTGGTGAACTGGACGGCGATCTCATCCACTTGTGTCACGATGTGTACATCCGACGCGGCCCTTTCTTTGCTCAATTGGCTCGGCTAGATGGAGGTACAGTGCATTTTACCCTTCACCCTGATCTATGGTCTGCATTGGAAGATGCCGTGGAAGATGTGGATGAAGTGCTTATCAAGCGGTCATCAGACGAGTTGGACTGGTCATTGACCATGGCCACTGTGGAAGTCCACGAAGAAAATCAGAAAGAAACCCGGCCCAAGATATACCCGTTATAAATAAACGATAGAGCCAGGGTCCATCATCATTTTGTCACCATGAAGCGCTGGGAGAAGGTGTTGGATAACTTATACCACAGTCCCGACAGTCCGGCAGCCTATAGTGCATTGTCGGCTCTCTATCGAGCGGCCAAACCCCAGGGGGTACAACGTGCCCAAGTCCGAGATTGGTTAAGAAGACAAGACACCTATACCTTACATCGATCTGTCCGTCGTCATTTTCTACGGAACCGGGTCATCGTGGGAGGAATAGATGCCCAGTGGCAAGCGGATTTGGTTGATATGAGCGCCTTTGCCAAACACAACGATGAGAATCGGTATATCTTGACGTGCATCGATATCCTATCCAAGTATGCGTGGGTGGTACCCATCCGGACGAAAACGGGGGCGAATCTCATAGCGGCGTTCAAAGACATCTTCAAGACCGGCGCAAACCTTTGTATTTGCAAACCGACGAAGGCACGGAATTCCTCAACAGACCGTTCCAACAGTTTCTGAAAGCCCAGAAGGTGTTTTTCTTCCATACGTACAACGAGACCAAGGCTTCCGTGGTGGAAAGGTTCAACAGGACATTCAAAGCCCGTATGTATAAATATTTCACCTATAAGAATACAAGGCGGTACATCGATGTTCTCCCGAAACTTGTGAGTGGTTACAATCGAGCCTATCACCGGAGTGTAGAGAGAGCCCCCATTACCGTGACCCAACGCAATGAAGCCCAAGTCCGGCGTGTCTTGTACCCAGGCAATCGCAGCGAACGACGAAGGAGGTGTACA
>JAVTVY010035414.1:0-14588 GCA_036873755.1 Hanleya hanleyi | reverse complement strand
GTTTACGATACTTGAGACAAATGATCATTTGTATAAAATTGCATTTTTTCATTGCTAAACCAAATTGGATTGTGGCAGGTGAAGGAGGGTGGAGGTCCTGTCATCGACACGACCAAGATGGCTAATCGTTTGTGAAGACCCATGATTTCATTGTGTGTTTGTTTTCCAGTACTGTATACATCGTTGGTAATAAGCGTCCTTATGTGATTATGTTCATTTATGTATGTTCACTGTATTGCTATTTTCCAAAGCATGTCTTCTCTTATGTTATCTTCTAGTAAACTACATGAATAAGTTCTTGTGTCCTCTGTCATGTTTCTCAAGTGCTGGTGTACAAGCAAATGTATGGATAAGGTAATGTTTTTCTCGACCTTTGGGCTCATACGACAGCATGGTCAATGACATGTTACATATAACAATGAAGCCCCCCCCCCCACAAACCGGTCACTCCTGTGCCTATGATTCGTGAAATTTACCAGATTTATTTATAAAAAATTAAACCATGTAAACGTTTGGAAGACATTATACCTTCTAGACTATGTCACTCTGTTTGTGTGTGTGTGTGTGTGTGTGCGTGTGTGTGTGTGTGTAAACGTCCGAGTCATTCGGGATTTGTGGATCGACGTCGCGCCTTACAGAGTAGTCTTTTGTGTTAAATGCCGTCATTTTCGTCTGACAACGAAACAGCTTACCGATCCCCAGTGTACGAGTTGTCACAGCGACACAGCTCATCAATTACCAATATACGAGTTGTCAGAGCATTTCCACCATAGCTCTCTAGATTTGTATCTAATACCGCTTATGCCGGTGCTAGGGGCCGTGTGGTCATATCATCCAAGTTGCCACATGAACAGGTACAATAAAAGCGTACCTGAGATACAACATATATCAAGAATCGTTAGATTCTTGGTATGTGCTTTAGAATAGGTTAACCGGAAGACTATACTGTGAAGTCATGTGGCTCTGTCAGTATGTCGGCACCTCTTCCCACTTTCCTTATATGTGTTGTAATTGTGTACATATCTCGTTCTCTGAATTGCAACATTACGTGACACGAAGCTATCTGGGAAGACATGTACAGAGTGCTGAAAACTGGGATCCCACAAAAATGCGATTATCGAGCCAGTCTTGACTGATTTGTCAGTCACCATCTCTCACACTCAAAAAGCCACCAAACGACTCTATTATATAAGTCTATAGTGTCGTGCATATTCAATATTGCATAAGTCAGTATCATATTCAACTCGTAATACTAGCATTATTATATTCACGTATCTTATTGACAGACAATACGCACAACCTCCCTCTGAGGCATCAAATATTCAAAGGCTCTTCAGCCTCAAAGACATAATATCATATACGATCGGTATATAAGCTCATTCAAAATGAAAAGTACATAGAACAGTACTGTTCAATCATCAATCACGTCGTTTTACTCAAGTCTACCAAACAAAACCTGTATAACACCACTTCCAAAATTAGGCGTTAATTCAGGAAATGACATACCGTCATGTCCATATCAGATGTAGACAAATGAATACAACAAGTAGATCAATATCTTCACAGCCCATCCAACTATGAATAATTAATGTTGCATAATTCAATATTTTATTAAACTCCTACTACTAGCATTTCTATATCCGCATATACCATTGACGGACATGTCGACTGTTACACAGGCCATCCAATATTCCAAGACTTTTCAGCTAAGACATACTATTATATACGATCGGTATAAGCTCATTCAAAATGAAACGTGCTTCGAACAGTAATACAGTTACTGTGCACTCACAAGTCGTTTTAGGGGCCGTGTGGTCATGTCATCCAAGTTTCCACATGAACAGGTACAATAAAAGCGTACCTGAGATACAAAACATGTCACGAATCGTTAGATTCTTGGTATGTGCTTTAGAATAGTTTAACCAGAAGACTATACTGTGAAGTCATGTCAGTCAGTCGGCACCTCTTCCCACTTCCCTTATATGTGTTGTAATTTTAACCTGTATATGGCGAGAATCTGCCGGTGGACGTTTTGTCCCCGAGGCCAGCCCCATGTACAGACCTTTAGGTCTTTGATATATGTTGGCATTGTGGGATGTTGATGCTGGGTCGACTTCGGGCCTTACAGACTAGTCTTTTGTGTTAAATTCCGTCATTTTCATCTGACGGCGATACAGCTCACCAATCCCCAGTGTACGATTTGTCACAGCGACACAGCTCACCAATGACCAATATACGAGTTGGCAGAGCATTTCCATCATAGTTTTCTAGGTTTGTATCTAATACCGCTTATGCCGGTGCTAGGGGCCGTGTGGTCATGTCATCCAAGATGCCATATGAACAGGTACAATAAAAGCGTACCTGAGATACAACACATATCACGAATCGTTAGATTCTTGGTTTGTGCTTTAGAATAGGTTAACCAGAAGACTATAATGTGAAGTAATGTGACTCCGTCAGTATGTCGGCATCTCTTCCCACTACCCTTATATGTGTTGTAGTGTTACTCGAATACACCACACGTGTATAACACCGCTTCCAAAAACAGGCGTAAATGCAGGCAAAATGACATAATCATATGTACATATCAGATGTCCATCTCTCGTCTTTAACACTATCGCGTGTAATTTCTAGCTAATCAGCAGAGGAGATGGCCTGACTATACAAGCTACCTCTATTTAAACCAGAAACCTCCTCCAATGTTGTAACAGATCACAGGACACCCGTCTGTTACAGCATCACCGTCATGTCACGATGTTAATTATTAAATATCATGAAGATGTATTCAGGTTTTATGGTATTTAGAATGGTGTTAGTAGCTACAATCATATAAGATCATAATCATTCATAACTTCATCCACGCATTTGTCACCCCTTAATAACTCATTGATGTCCCCCTCCACCTTAATAAATTTTGTTCATCATTCGGACTCTACTCGCGTCGTAACTGTAGACGCGTTATTTAACACGCGTGCGGTAGCGCTCGCGAGTTATGCTAATGTTGACACTGGGTCTCTCGAGTTATGCTGATGTGTGCGTGACTGACGACTACCGGACTGTGGTGTGTTGCAATTGTATTTAAATATTGATATAGTGGTTTAATGATATTCTAAACTGTGGTCGGTGTCCGCGAGTGGTATTATAATTTTAGTTGCGACTACTGTTAGACTGTTACGTAACTTCTGTAATAAATACCGGTACCTGGAAGGACTCGACGCATTTACGATTGTCTGTTTATCCTTCCAGGTAAGGTTGAAGCCTTTTTACTTTATATTGTAATGAGATTCTCGGTTTCACACTTTGAATTGTTCGACTAAGAGTAAATTGGACTTAAAATATGAATAATATGTGGTTAGCGTAATTGCCGTAAATATTGTTTTATATGGCATTGACGTATATCCGCTCGGCCAATCTTCACGATTGTCTGTTTATCCTTCCAGAATAACTGAGGTCTTCACGGCCTACGTGTAAACAGTCGGAGCGATGTGTGTAATGCCAATACCAGGATACGAGACCGATTAAATTGTGATTATTACTCCAGCATATTCAAACTGTCTTTGCCTTTTTGTTTGCCGGCCCACCGACTTCATAACTAGTCCGTGACATTTGGCGCCCAACGTGGGGCGGCGTCATAAACGTCGACAGCTTTGACGTCAAGTTCAGCGTATGACCAACAGGAAGAATTCAATATTCGTCTTGTGCTGGGAGTCGGCGAAAATTGGTGTGTGCTTCATTGTGATCTGCTGTATCTCTATCCTATCTGTGCGGTGCTACTGTGTTTATCTCTGCCGAACCAGAATTGCTTTGTGTTTGATAGAAATGATTTGTGTGTGTCGATCCGTGTGTGTGTGTTCTATATATTCTTCCAGCTGCTGTTCAGAATATCCAGGCCGTGTAGATTGCGCGATCTGTGTGAAGGTTTGTATTTTGGGGCCCATCGCGTTACGTAACGGTGAAATCTATTTGAGCGCGTGTTCGTAGCGAAGAATAGAGAATTCAGTCGACTTGGAACTCGCGTGTTGGAGTTCAACTGTGGTTGAATATTGGACGGTGTAAAGCTGAATGTAATTGTGGTTGAACACTGGACGGTGAAAAGTTAAATATATATGTGGTATTAGCAAGTCCTATTATTGTTTGTATTGTTGCGTTCTGTATACGGCATTCCCCAACCCTCTCTCGTTAAAAAAAAAACAAGAAAAAAATCACTTATTTTCCTTCTGAACATTGTCGGTACAAAATGCAACATATTTGAACGGAAATGTTGATGAAAGTGTATTCTTGTAATTAGTACATTGCTGTGATTAGATTTGCGGTTCACGTTCACCTTATGTGGTTATAGTTGAATAAAAAGAAAACCACTGGAAAGGTGAAGAGTATATTAGGCCAGTATTGTATGTATACATGTTCTAGCTATTGATGACCGTACATGTAATTCTATGGTAGGTAAGTGGTGACAAACTATCGGACTGACTACTTTACTGTTTAATTTCCGTCCGCACTCGTGGGTTTCCGTTCGTGATCGGATTCGCTCGGTTATCGCAGGTTACATAACTCACTGTACGGGTTTTTGCGGCATATTGTCTCACCATAACCCTCACCACTCCTACAATCGTTCCTCCGCACATTTCAGCATACGTCAGATTAGTAATAGTTTGAACCATCCATTTGTTAGAGATATTGTAATTAAAAAGTAGATTTACTGTGGAAAATTGCTCTATAATTGAGTGGAAGCATATGACAAGATGGCAATGGATAAAGATAAAATTTGGGGAAGTTCTGATGAACTTGAGGAGCTGGAAACAAGGGAACAAATTTCCGAACTTGAGGAAAAGAGAATGGTCGATTATTTAGCTAAATCGGGCAAGTATAATACAACCTCTGCTGTTGGTTTCGGAAGCCCTCGCAAATGTCCCACATCAAGGTACACAAAACTATGGTGTGGAAGTCCCCAAAATATATTTTTTTTCAGGAGCAGAGCCAGTTCCCGAATCCGAATGTTCGTTTGACCTCTGAAAGTTTGAGGTCAATTGTTTGCAGAAGGACGGATTATATCTACAATCTGTCTTGTTGCAAGCAGTGAGAAAGTCTCTTAGAGGTGAGGCGTGTAGGGCATGTTTGCATTTGGGAGAAGGAGCTACCATTGATTCAATATTGGAGAAATTTGAAATTACTTTCGGCACTGTTGTAACAAGCGAGTCTCTTTTACAGTCCTTCTACGTTGAACAGCAGAGGCCGAATGAATCTGTATCAATGTGGAGCTGTAGATTGGAGGATTTACTTCAACAGGCAAAACATAAAGGTCCATTAGGAGAAAGGCAATCTCAACGTATGTTACGTAACAAATTCTGGACCGGCTTGAGTAATGAGGCACTCGAGTCCGCAACCAGACATAAGTTCGATACAGCGTTGTCGTTTGATGATTTACTGCGCGAAGTTAGGGTTGTAGAAAAAGAGCTTGCTGACTGCGAAAAGGTTGAGGGGTGTAAAACTAAGAAAGCACAACAGCAAATGCAAACCTACGTCACCAGTGACGTAGGGGTACAATCTCAATTAAAAGAAATTGTGTAGCGCTTGGAACGGTTGGAAACTAAACAAGAGTCCACTCCTCCTTCTGATCAGATGACCTTAGTTATGGAACGACTAACTGTGATCGAAGAGAAAGTTAGTTCGGGTTCGGACTATCGTACTTCCGGTGGCGGTCGTGGACGAGGATATAGGGGGCGTGGTTATCAAACTGAAACTCGGCCAAAAACGTACTCCAGCACCTCGTCAAACCAAACGGAGTCCTTAAACTGCTAATGACCCCGGGCGATGTGGGGGTCGAGGTAACGAAAGCACGGATGTTGTGTTGGGTAAACTAGTTGGTAAAGCTAATGAGTCTCGCATCGTAGTAGACGGTAACGGTAACCTATGTCCCTGCTTGATTGATACTGGTTCTATGATAACAACCATATCCCATAAATATTATATAGATCAATTGTCCTGTACCCCACTGTATTCAATTAAAGGAATAGAAAACATATGGTCAAAGCATATTCCATACGGAAGAGTAATGTCCCCAGTGTCCAAAAAGCATAACAATTATTTTTCAACCCAATCAATCCGCAATTAAATATCGCATTGCTGTGGTTCATGCGTGCCGCCATCTTGGTGAAGTCGGCCGAATGTTGTGACGTCAACTGGCTCCTACGCTCTTTTGTGTGGAGAGGAAAAAAAGACGAAGAAAAATGGCGGAGGAAGTGGAAGGTGAAAGATCAGGTGGCGGAGAAAGTTCCAGTTCAGATGAATCGTTCATTACTGATGTAAGGGAGAACAGGAATGGTTTACAAGCCTATCAGTTCGAGCCCCGGCGACAACACGATGACATTGACGCCAGTTCATCGTCAGGAGAGAGCGAGAGCGATGAGGAAGGAAGTAGCGAGGAAGTGGGCCGAATAGCGAGACTGGATTGGTGTCCATGTGGCCACTGTTCCACAGAACACTTGGGGCGAGATAAGGAGTGTCTTTGCTGCCAAGATAAACCTGCAACTCAGGCAGTGACGGCTCCATCTTTTACAGGTAATTTTTATTTGTTTGTAAGGAAATGGCAGCGAATATTACTGTACCTGCATGGTACTACGATATGCGATCTTTCTGATAATTCATATAATGAATAATTTGCCATGTTCACTTCCACCTCCCCTGAACGCTCACGCGGTGATGAAAAACTTGTTGGGAGGGGGGGGGGGGCGCTGAAAATAACAGCTGTTTTTTTGTGTGGGTTGTTGTTAACTACTTCAATTTGATGTGCATCTTTTGTTTCAACTTTCAGACAACCATATGTGTCTCCTTAACAATGGTGACTTCCGATTACTATGCCTCACTCCAGTGGTGCTAAGAAATGTTCTGGTTGGTTTGAACAACATTCGGGCAGATCACTGGGTTGTCAATCCACCCAACAACAGGTAAGACGATGAAACTGTTAGTCTGGTTAAAAAAATGTTTCCTGTTTAGCATCACCACCCACCCTGAAATATTCGCCCGTGCTAAATTTTATTATTTTTTCCGCTCAGTTTTGGAGTCGACTCTCCGAGACTGAAATCCAGCGACTTAGGTAGAATTCTCAATAAAATAAAATGTACACTAAGGCTGGTTAAAAAAAACTTCCTGTTTAGCCTCACCGCCCTCCCCCGAAATATTTGCCCGCTCCAAATTTTAGTTTTTATTATTTTTTTTGTCATTTTTGGAGTCGTCTCTCGGAGACCAAGTCAACTGACTTAGGTAGAATTCTCAATAAAATAAAATGTACTCAAATTTAATGAAACTAGATCCAGATACAAGCCGAACGATTTTTTCTGTTCAATAAACTAGTCATTTTCAGGGCCACTCAAAATTTACCATCATCCCTCGAGGTGTATAGGACTATATTGGCTGATTCATAGGACTGTCCACTCTACGAAAGCATGATCATGGATCTGAATCGCTCAGCCTCATTTATTGTATCACAACATACCCTAATTAACAAATTTAATAACAAGAGTTTGAACGAAATATACATGAAGTGTGTTTGTAGGCTATAGCATGTCATTTAGTCCAAGTGTCATATTCTGCCACCAGAATATCGCACCAAAAATTCGCAATTCTTTTTGAATAAGAGTAACCGCCCTCCCTACCCAGATTTTTTCCAAAAAATGATGCTAAACAAGAAATTAATTTTATCCCGCCTTAGGTTAAAGAAAATACCTGGGTCAAGGTTTTAAGTTTTAGAGATCGCTTTTCGTCTTTCCTTAGTTCGGGCTACTCGATATTACAGATGATACATTTGTCATAAACCATGGCGCGAACATTCAGATGTTATGCATCTGTCACTTGCCCACTGCAGTCAAAACATCCATTTGATACTTGTTCATTACTGGGGTCAAGGGCCAAATCATTAGCTTTCGCCCAAGATATTTAGGTCCTGAACATTCGTCAGGCTGATGTTGAAAAGAAATGGTAGGCTTCTAAACCGAGGCAAGATCAAGCGAGAGCATCAACATTGACTTGGTGTTCGAAGATGGTTTGACGGGACCGATAGTGATACAACGTACTGTTGCCATGCACTCAATGGACAATACTTGTAGCGCTGTAAATACAAATGTATTAACCAACCATAATTTATTTGAACTTTCCATGGTATATATTGCTCACGACGGATGAGGAGCATCTGTGGAGTTGTCATTCAACTCTTAATATTAAAAGTTGTACTGTGGATATTTTCAGTGGTCTACGTTATGCTGCATACAGACAGTTGACATGGTGGGTCCATGGAAAACTTGGACCTGGACGGAGAACCATGCAATACGGCAAGCATTCCCTAAGGCTCCAGAGGAACAATACACAGGATATCATTCTGGAGAGGATGAAAGTGAAGAGGACTGAACAATTATGTTTGCAGACTTTTTTTATTATGTTTACCATAATATCGTGAAAATGTACAGTGTGTGTGTGTGTGTATATATACAAATAGATATAAAGCAGAGATCTGTACAGTACACAAAGGAGTTCGTTTCATTTCCTTAGGAGAGAATAGTTACCCAAATCCTCCTAATTATTTAAACAGAAAAACTGATCTTTGGACTTTTGTCAGAGGCAGTCTTCAGTTTCTAATGAGCATATTGTGAAACCTGTCTGAACCGACACCTGAATAAACCAACCATGCCTTTATATATATATCGGCATCTGTCTTGGTACCAATGATCAATTTACCATTGATTTGGACCTCTGTAAACCAGAACCCTGTCAAAACAAACACAATGTTTGGTCCCAAGCAAGATCGGATTATACAGGTTTCACTGTAAATTCCTGCCACGGACCAGGGATGAAATAAAGGTATTTCCCTTCTTAAAAGTCTGAAAAATTGAAGGGTATCAATCACTCGTCAAACAAAGAAAACCCATCTAATCAGTAAACATGTCCTCCAGGATACACCCTATTCATGAATGTTGAAGGTTTTTTTATACATTTATCACAAATCCAACCTATTTTGGCAAGTTTTCTAGCCAAAGCTACAAGTACATGTAAAGCTGTCATTTTCCATATTTTTCGTACTATCGCGATCATTCGGGATTATTCATGCTCTTTCACGCAGCTCTGACCTTGTATTTATTGCGATACATATACACAAATAGTTGGCTTATTTAAATCTTCCAAAATCAGGGTTCCCAGCTTTTCATGGAAACAAAATTCCCTGATTTTTCCCCCGATTAATTTCCCAAAATCCTGAGAAATATTCCCCCCAGGAGACGGTTGTAGATCAGAATTCATAGTCCCATTGCGTGCAGTTATGAAAGAATTTGTCCTGATGAGAGTTCAAGCTATGCTAGATAAGCTCTCAATGAGGTGTTGAGAAGGAAAATGTGCATACCTGGTGTCAACATAGGCAGCCACATGCGACGCCTCTCTTTCCTACTCAATTTCCCTGAGTTTTCCCTGATGTTGGCTATTTTTCTCAAATTTCCTTTTCCTGACTGGAAAATTGTTTTCCCTGATTTCCCCGAGTGGCTGGGAACCCTGCAAAATAACGCGACGGAGTTGGAAGTGTCCGAACTAAATTGTACTGTTTCTTCTTTACTACCTTGTCCCAGTAATGAGTACAGGCATAGTATAAAACTAACCCGAGTAAGCCGCACCCCAGTCAGACTGGTGAAGCTCAGGTCTTTTTGCATATCAGCACATTAAAAGTCCTCGTCAATCCATATTTAAAAAAGATAGAATGGTAAAATCCCTATAGTTTGGTCATTATATCCCTATATTTGCCCTATATTTTGGCCATTTGTCCGGGGACATAGTTCAATGAGCAGGTCCTGGTTGATGGGTAACCTGCAGTTGTAGGTTTCCCAAGGAAATGTCACAAAATGTGACCTCCTGGATAACGGTCACAAGCTTTCCATAGCAAGACTAAAAACAGTGGTTCATTTTTATCCCTCGGGCAAATTTTGCCCGAAGGGTATTGTAGTCGGCGCTGTCTGTCTGTCCGTCTGTATCTCAAGAAGGATTATAGCCAGGCATTGTAATTCATACCATGTATGTATCTGGTTAAGGGTCAGAAGCCTATTGAAAACGACTGACCTTGACATTTTATCAAGGTCAAATTCTGATATTTGCTATAATTTTTGAAGGACTAAAGCTAGTCTTCAAATTCATATTACATATGCAACTGGTGATTGATTAGAAGCCTATCCCAGTAAAATGACATTGACCTATTTTTTTTAGGTCAAATACTATTTATCGAAGAAAAATTCCGAAGAAATATAGCTGGGCTTTCAAAACTGAAACTATGTATACATCTGGCCATGGTTCAGATGTGTGCTGAAGAGATATATTTATATAGAAGAGTATATTTAGAGCTAAGAATTTGCTCCTGCTCTACCATAAACTCAGCACAAAATGTTTCCCATCAGTTAAGGCCTTGGCAAATGCTGACCTGGCTCAAGATGAATTTCTAAGATGAGAGAGAGAGAGAATTAAGATTTAACATCACGTTTTCTAGGATGAGAGAAATCCAGTCCACCCAACTGCATCACATTTTTGCAAACCTACATATGTTCTAAAAATGCATTTTATGCGATGCAGGATTGTTGAGTGAAGACAATAACTGCTAACCGAGGAGTATTGGAGCCCATTGGGCTATTTTTAAGGAGAGCGATCACCCTCCTGTAAACTACCACTCATCTCTGTTTGACTTTGAGGAGAGTAAAATACAGCTTCTCCCATGTTAACCTGTGTAGTGTATGAAATCACAGGTAATCACTTTGACTTATGGATCATGGTCCTGGAAATGTCCGAGGAGGGCACATCCCACCAGCTTTTCTCAAAGACAAAGCACTGTTACCATGGTTAAAGTCCAGTACACACAGAGCAATTTTCTTGGGTAAAAAAAAAATCATCCAATCACAAGCAATATCCCTAGTTTGCAGGAATGACACAGTGCAATAAAAGTTTAAATTAAAGCATAACATTAATGAGGGCCTTGGTAGAAGCAGGAATTATTTGCTGGTGCTGCAATCCATATTTCTCTTCATTTATTTACATCATTCAATCAACTGATCCTTACTTCTAGGTATGCAGAAAAATAAATATGACCAGATCTTTTTACTGCACCCTAACTTTGCCCAGCCAGGATTTTGTTTGATCAGTAATGATTATCTCCCCCCCTCCAAGAACGGTGTCACATGATGACTTCCAGGTCGCAATACCGACCCCGAAGGGATGCAGTTTGTCAGAGATGGCTCCATTCCCATCTCCTACTGACAACTACACCCCTCCAAGGGCCGATATCCCACCCCGGTGGGCTAGGTCGCTGGTGTGAGTGGGAGAATGGCCCATTCCAGTCCCCTGACCGCCGAGCTGCACAACGGAGTGGGGGCAGCCAAGAAGTCAACCATGCACTACTGACGGAGCGAAGATGTACTATCACCTGTAAAAGTTAAACACCGCTATCATGGCCAGTTCACATGTTTGCGAATTACTGGAATCTGGATTTGAACTTTTCTTCAAGTTCTCTCTTGTCTGGTTTCGGCACCTTGGCCACATTCCGAGGTAGTTCGGCTGGACGGTCAAATCCCCTCAACTGCACTTTATCCCGGTGGACCTCATAAATTCTCTTCATAATCGCTCCGATGTGGTCAGATTTGGCCTTCCCATACCGGTTTTTCAAGACATAGATCTTCCTTCTCTTGGAGTAAACAACAGAAGTAGCAGGCTTTCCGGACTTGTCTTTCTTCTGCTCCCTTCTAGTGTTGTTCCAGTCGATGGCAGCGAGCATCAGCCTCGCGGACATTGCTATCAAAGAGAATACAGAAATCATTCAAACTTTACATTGTACAAAAATGGAATCCAAACGATGCTTATGTACACTTTGAACATAAATATGATATACAGGGCACGAGTATGACGGACAGAAGGGAGAAGAAGGGTTGTCTGATTGATACACAGTTGCCTGGACTGTGGGATATTGGATGGTCGATGTCTACGTATAATTTTATTTCAATAAATCGTGAAAATTAATAATATTTTTTATTTTTAACTCGATTTTTTTTTTAAATATTTTTTTTAAGTGTATTTCTCTTTCATCTTTGGCTCAATTGAAGTCATTCCTTGTAATGTCATGCTAGCTGAGTTACTACAGTTTTTAATTATCCACCATACCCTGTCCTCTGACATAGAATACAATTGGGAATAGAACCACTCCACATGGTCATTTAAAAACCTTCTCAGAAAAAAAACCCCCCTAAAGCCTACCTTTCCAAATGCCATTCGTTTATTACTTCCCAAGTGGACCAACCTTTGGAATATATACGCTTTGAACATCTAAACCTCCCTCGAGGAGAGAAATTCATTCTTCGTGCCAAAACATGGCTTTTCAAACTTCCGGCCAAAAACACTTCCGGTCGGAATTTTATAGAACCGGGCTATACAATATTATCAGCGACGATTGGTCGAAATTATCCCCTAAAGTCAGGGGCAGATAATCCAGTGGGCGGAGATAGGGGATAATTTTGACCAATCGTCGCCGATATTACTGTATAACCCGGTCCTTAAAATTCTGACGAAAGTGTTTTTGGCCAGAGAGCTGGCTAAGAGCTTGAAAAGCCGTGTTTTGGCGCGAAGAATGAATTTCTCTCCTAAAGGGGAGGTTCAGATATTCAAAGCGTATATATTCCGACGGTTGGTCCACTTGGGATGTTAAAAACGAATGGCATTTAGAAAGGTAGGCTTTCGTGTTTTTGTTTGAGAATGTTTTGAAATGACCGTGTTGAGCGGTTCTATTCCCAACTTGTCTTTTGTTCTATGTCCTAGAGGACAGGGTATGGTGCATAATTGATGACTGTAGTAACTCGGCTTGACATTATAGGGAATGTCTCTAATTGAGCCAAAGATGAAAGAGAAATACACTATAAAAAAAAAATATATATATATTTATTACTTTTCATAATTTATTGAACAAATTATATGTAGACATCGACCATTCAATATCCCACAGGCCAGGCAACTGTGGATTGATACTGTTTCAGTGAGCCAAGTAGAGCTGAATCATATCTAGAGAGAAGTCTGAATCCTGTCATTTGGTTAATCAGTTATGGCTTATAAGTTCGCCATATCCAAAAATAGTAAGATGGGACATCCCATGTTTAAACATGGCCTAGACAACATTTGGTGGTATGATATATGCAAAATGTTAGTTACCATCATAATGGAAGTGTTGTCTCTTTTGACAGTATTTCAACAACATACTGTGGAAAGTTTCCAGCTCGCCTGTGTGGCAGAACTTTGTTAGGTGATTCATGGCACTGAGAAGCCTTGTATTTGTCACAATTTTCTTCAAAGCAACAAAAGCTGGAGACTTGGGTTTCAGCCATTTTGTTGATTTTTTGTCAGCTGTCGAGAGAGTTGGATGTGCACACTTGTGGAACTTTTTGTTTCCGGACCATTTGTGGTTGTTGGTCACATGGTGCAACACCGAGAGCCATTTTTCTCTGAAATTAAAATGAGAACTTGTTTTTATTCGGTATCTCACACAATACACAAAAAACGTCCACTCAAAAGTTACATAATGATTATATTAGATGTACCAGTGACAAATATTATGTAAGCTAAATTACAAATGCTGATAAAAATCTATGTAAAGTCCTCATATTCTCGAGTTTCTATTGATTGTGGATGAACTACTTATATTGGCTGTAACTCACTACTTGACAAACCAGTCAACCTCGGCTGAGACAAAGCAACCTGTGACATGTGTACAGTAGATTTTGTTCATATCAACACCCCAGGGGGTGATCATGGGAATCTGCCATCTTTAGAAATTATTACATAACTCTAGCTGATTATAGATACCCTGAACACATAAGACAGCTTGATCTCTGAGGCTTAAGCTACAGTTCTGGCTTAAAATGTATGCTAAACAGTGAACTGAGACTTTGGACATTTGTAGTTAAGATTAATTAGTTCTCTAACTACTGGAAGTGGTCACAAAGAGGTCCCACACTGTCTGATTATTGTATATTCTAGACTGCTGGTTCAAAACCAGCAGACAACCATGACATAAGATGAAAGATACTTGTGTTTGTAAGCCATATTTAGTATCCACAAAATACACACTGTTCCTATTAATTTCTGAAGAATAATCTGCAACAATCTAATCCACTAGTTTAGGTGTGCTTGTCATGCAATACATTTCCACTACATTAAGTGATCAAGTGCTGTCAATTCAATGGCAGGGCAGACAAAAGTTGTCAAGTTTGGGAGTGCTTTAGAGAGAGAGTGGGGGAGGTGAACTCCCTCTCTCAGCATTGCCCCCCTCCTCCCCCCACCTCCTAAATATCTCTATACTGCATAAGTTCATGCTTTTTGCACCCTGGGATAAGATGCTCCCATGACTTCAAGTTGACAAAATTATTCAAAACTGTTAAAAACAAATGTAAATAAATGTAGTAAAGGTAGATTCAATGGTATTTTACTTTTCTGTATCACCTATAAATCCACACTATCACCTACCGCAGAACTTGTTTGTCCTCTCCGCATGTAGCACATGCCCACCACAAATGATTTGAAATACTCTGTATCCA